>JBCJKH010028877.1:0-28249 GCA_039877255.1 Loriculus beryllinus | reverse complement strand
AAACTGATAAAATAACCTATATGGTTTCATTAAAAAAACAAGTAAAAGGGAATTGTTACAAAGGCAAAGAGGGGACTTACCTGCTGGGGAAACACTGCTCTGGTCTGCTAACCCTTCCTGCACCCTGCTTCCCTCATCCCTGCACAGACATGTGAGTGTGCCACGTGGGAGGAAAGCAGTGCTGTGCATAGAAGGAGCTTAAAAGCTCCCTGCAGTTCTTCCAGATCCTGAGACCTCACTTCTTCCCATCTAAATAAATGATGCCAGAGAGAGTGAGAGGGAGAGTCAAGTTCTTCCTCCTTCCCTCCATAGTATTTTACCCCAGTGACTAGTTCATAGAGTTATTCTGAGTTTCATCTAAATGCTACATGCCAAAAAATGCCATTAAGACTTGTAACAATGATGGAGGCTATAAAGGAAGGTACTTAAATAAGGCAACAAATGTGCTTCTTTGGATATAGTTAATAAATAGGTTATTAAAAAGTAAAATGAAAAAATAATAGGGAAAGATTTTTTTCATCATTTAAGTCCCTGTAGCAGAGACAGTCAGTCTTTTTTTATTATAAAAACTAGGAAAAAAGAAAAGCCTGCTTCACTTTTGCAGAAATGTTTCTGCTGTGGAAATGGATATTCTCTGTGAATTCTATTGCAAACCAGAATGGTAGATATTTCATCTTTAAAATGGAATAAACCAGATCATCAATATTATGAAACAGTAAAGTGCCAAAAACTAGCACTGGCTGAAGATACTTTATTACTGTACTGCTGATTTTAGCAGAATATCTTGTTATAAATCAGAATTCATACAGATCAGTCTAATCCCCAGGGAAGAAATCCACAAGGCAAATTTTCTTTTTTAGGTTTCTCATATGTATGTATATACATGCTGATTTACATATTCATATGTATCTATGCATACGTAACATACACACATGTGTATGTATATGTATGTGTGTATTATTATATATAAATATATGTATAATGCAAAAGAACTGAGATCTGGGAGAAAAGCATAGCTCTCAGTTATAGCATACTTCAGCCTAACCTTGGCTACTCATGTAAATTGGAAAGACCTGCAACTACTATGGGAGCAGGCTCTGTGGGAAGAAGAAAGAGGATTTTAAAATAAAAAGCAGGGAAAGATCTGCCAAATAAAATAAGTAGCAAGAAGACAAAGACCAACAATAAAAAGGGCTGTAAGGCATGATCTCTTCTTTCCTGCATTTTGAAAAAGTCAGTCATTAGGCTGGGAGGAGGGGGGTGCACTCATTCCAGTGTGAGCATAATGCTCCTTGCTGCCCAGCAAAGCATGGGATGCTGCTTGCCGAATATTTGCCTTCTGTGCACCATGTAATGTTGGACTGGCCCATGGCTACCCAGGGATGAAGCTATGAAAATTCTGCTGACCTGCTTGCAGCATCGCATCTCCAGAGCTGGGAGGAACCTGGGGACAGATGCTGATCAAGCGTAAGCCGCCTCCGAGGCTTTACCTGCATCATCACTGCTACAGGTGGGGAATCAAATCCAGATTCACATGGAATTAAAAACAGTGTATTCAGTATATCCTGGCCATGCAGTTTGCATACCATGTTCCAACACTATGCTTAAAAACAGTCTTGAAACGCTTGTGTATATTTTACATCATATTTGATGTTGTCTTTTTTTTTTTTTTCTAATCTGAAACAATAGTTGTCTGCATTGGGGAAAAAAATGCAAACTAACCGTTGGTAACTTCAGGAGTCTGGCTTTTATTACCACATTAACACTGTGTCTTCATAGTCATATGTTTTCTTTTAGAAGAACAAATCTCTCTATATATGTTTTCCTATTTTAAATTAACGTCATCATGGAAATGCAAAACAAAGCAAAGAACAAAGAAATTAATAACCCAGTTATTTTTTGGCAGAGTGAACTAATACAGTAAATTTTGTCATAAAGTTTTACTCAGTTTTATGTTGTATTCACAATTTATTATTTTTTTTACTTTCAGATTTCCCGTTTTTTTCAAGACAAATACCTGGAAAAAACAAAAAACAACCAGTTGTATCTACATTCACCGTGCTGGACGCCCATTCCAAATGTCATTTTCACTCATGTAGCTTAGTAAGATCATATGCAACATGACATAAAAAGGTCACAGAACCATCACTTCTATATTAAAATGAAATAGCTTATCATTTGGTGTCCTTCTTCACAATTTTCAGAACTTAATATCAGTAAACAAGTGGCATACAAATGGCATCTATAAATTCAGTCCATTTTGTTGTATCTAGAAAACAGAAATGGAACTTGGCACCTTCTGGGTGTTTTCTTGATAGCAGATATTTAGAAAAATATCTGACTACATGAAGAATTATTTATCAAACTAAGCATGCTATCTATATGTAAAAACCCCTACCTGTTGCAGAGATTACTTTTATATACCCATTTTTCTCCAGTGTTGGTGGCATATTGTAGCACCTGAAGTGCTGATAAAAATGATTGTGTCCTGCTTACCACAGAATGGGAAATGTCAAATAGATTGAAATCCACAGATTAAAATGAAATAATTGCTAAACTTGCTACTGTCACTTATCCATATTTGCTTGACAACACAATGTCTGTATTAAATAGACAAATGTAATAGATAAATGTCTCTCTAGTCCAAAAAGAATGCCTTACACCATAGCTGTCTATAAACACTAGCACTCCATCTTAGTAGGCAGATATTATGAGATTAGGCACTGAACTTCCCTCATTACATTTTCAGAAATCCTATTAGCTGCTGCCTGTCAGCATCTAAATATCTATGGTCCATGTGAATACGCATTCAAGTATGCATGCTACTGTGTAGCTTGGGAATGGGTGCAGTTCTTTAATAAGTGGAAAATGAAAGCTCACTCTCCAAACTAGACTAGTTTCCTGACCTGAGACACAACTGAATATCCCACCCAAAAGCAAAGGCAAGGGGCTGAACAGTCTTCACATTCTGTTTCCTTCCCATCACATAACTTTCTCCTCCACCTTTTTCCCTATCTCTTTCCATTCTTCAGTGTCATTTCCATGTTTTATATTCACAGCTATGGGGTATTTTCTGCCACTTATACCAACATCTGAAAGAATTATTAAACTTCTTTTTTATGGTCTTGCAACATTATGTGCCAGGTTTTTCAGCATGTGGGGGTGGAATAGTAAGTAAGTCCTTCACTGTGAGTGTAGTGAGGTCCTTGTATTTGACTGCCAGCTTGGCTGTCCCACTTTCTAGCCAATACAATCGTGTATTAAATAGCCTGTCTTCAGAGCCATTAAACTGCATACTCCTATTGAAAATGTAATGTGCTCATACCCTGTAGAGTCTCTCTGCATTGCCTTAAATCTCCCATCTTCCGCTGTTCTCTTTCATTTGCCTATCCAGGAATTCTTAATTTTATTTGCAGAGTCTGGCAGTTTTCACCTTTTCTTCTCCCTAGATCTTCCTTTCTCTGCCTAAATCTCCAATATTTACCTGTTGTTACAAATAAATCTCTCTTTATTTGCTCTTTGCTGTCCTACTGGAGGAGATTATTTGTCCAGTATCTCTCAACTACTGATTTTCACATCTTACCAGGATAAAATTTCAGACAGCTTTTGGCTTTATTTAAAAAATAACCTAACCTTTCTCTCCCTTCTAATTTCATAAACTGTTCTCTTACTTTCTAAAAGTCTGTCCTTTTGCAACTGAAGCTTACTATTTGCTGATGATGTTTATGCAAAATTAATGTGTGAGCTCTCAATTTACATCACTTCTGCCATTATCAGTTTCAAACTAATCCCTTCACCAAAATTCATGGCTGAATGAAGAGTATCTTTTGCTTTATAAGTGATGAAGAAATCTTTCACCTGTTACAACTCACAGTGACTGAATCATCTTGGTAATACTTGTTCTTCATTTGGGAAGTTGAAGTATCTCATGATGGTATAGATCCCAGCAGTATTCGTCTCTTTGGTAGTATTTGTCTTTTTCAACCTTATGCCTTTCCAGTCTGCTTGAGCAAAGAAGACTCATAAAAAGCAAAGGACTTAGGACAGATGCACCTTCAATACCAACAGAAATTAATCTACAGTAATTCTTAAAGGACTTTGGCTCCAGATAAATTCGCAAGCTTTCACCAGCGTCCCAAGCAGTGCATGCCATCAGCCCATGTGCATGTGGTCATGGCAGTGGTTTGGCTGTCACTACAATATCTGACTCATCCTGCAGCAGAAACTCTAATTCCTGTTTTACTCTCCTAGGGTTGTTGTGTTGTTTTGTTTTGTTTTGGTTTTTTTTTTTTATTTGTTTGTAGCTCATGGTCTGAAGATTTATGTTTTTATATTAGCAGGAATCCTTTGTTATCTTTCATGCAGTTGGTGCAGCTGTAGGCTGTGGCATTCTGAATATTTTGAGTCCATGGAGAGCCATTACATGTTTTAAGAGGTGCAGAAGAGTTTTCTTCATTAAAGTACATACAGTGAGAGATTCTGCTAGGTCAGGTCTCCACTATATGCTTCCTAATATTGTTCAAGAAAGATGAATGAGAGGTCAGGACCCTTTTCTTTTTGATAATTCCAGAATTTCATGAGAGAAAAGTCCATGTTCTTGAATGAAAAAGACTGGATTTTTGGTACTAGACATTCCTCAGTATTTGTGCTTCTAGGTGCAGGCAATTTTTTCTCAACAAGCAGACAAATGGAATGAACACTTTGCTGTTTCTCTGCCTATAAAAATGATATTCCTGGTGCTTCTGTTTGTTGGCAACTATTGAGCTGGGAAATTAAATTCTGGAATTTGGCAACTTATATCCATTAGAATTAGCAGCAAAATTTCCAGTCAGCAGAGGCCAGACCTCCCCTTAAGAGTATAAGAGGGTTGTCATGTGTTATAGCATGGTTCCACTTCTGCTGGTTTTAGGAAGAAGTAACAGCCCAGCAGAACAAAACTATGGCATTTCCTGGGTCAGCTGCCTGTCTATGGAGTCAGAGCAGTCAAAATTCAAGTATACAGTAGATATATCTAAAGCTAGTTAAGAACTTACTAGCATAAGCATCATTAAAATCAGTTTGGTCAAGATAAGTGACTAGTTTATATAAGAGGCAGATTTGCCAGGACCATCTCCAGCCATTCTAAAAGTACTCTGGCATTTAATAACTAAACTGTGTCTGGTTTATGACCTCTAGCTTACAATCACCTTGGTACTTGAGGCCTGAAAATCAGAAAATATCACAAATGTGTGATATTTCTTGGAAAGCCACATAATTACAAGCCAGTAGATTTGATGGTCTTACCTTAAGAATCATTAGAAAGTGAAAGAAAAATGGAAATATACAAACTGGAATATAGATGAAGGTCTTTATTCTGTACTATTCTTTGAAGGAGATAAAAGGTATGTGATAAAGGAGATCCACTTGATAATGTATTTGGCTTTCCAACCAAAAACCTCCCTTACCAAAAGGAAAGAATTAGAGGGCTGAAAACAGAGTAGGAATAGAGATTGAATCTTCATGAAATAAATTAAAAAGCCCCACAACTTTGAGGTGGGTGACTGGTCATTGAAATGACAGATAAAATTAAAAAAATTAAGTGTTAAATTATATAGATGAGGGAAAGATAAAATATAATTTCATATATAACATGATGGGCTCTCAGTTACTGCAGAATGCATCTTGCAGAGTAATACACAATCCATGAGAACATCAGCTCAGGGAGCAGAAAAATAAAGCCAAATGTCAGGGACCATCAAGAACAAGGTTAAAAGAAAACCCACAGACAAAAGCACATGCACATACAAAAACTCAAAGAAAACCAAAACGAACCCTCAAAACCAAACAAAAATCAAACAAACAAAAAACCTTAAAAAAAACCCCAGACAAACCAGCTTTCTCTAGTCAATGTATTTTCTGATTTCATCTCTGGTCTGTCCTAGACATCTTCTTCTGGTCATTGCTTGGAACAGCAGACCGGGAACTTTGGTCTTATCCAATATTTTTTTAATGCTTTTACCAACATGCCTCAGTAAATTAAACAATTTCTTCAGTAAGAAGTATAAAAAAACAGAGCTCCATAAATAATATATCTAAGCCTAATTACATCAGGCTTGTTTTTATTTCCCACGAGTATATATTTTTTCAATTTATTTAATATTTTTATTAATTAATGTTGTTTATATTCCATCTTGTATCCTCTATATTTATATCTATTTACATGCTCCTAGTATGTTCTTCAAAACCGTGATGTTGACGGCAAAGAAACATTAAGTCAACTGAGCTGAACTTATCCAAACATAATTTGACTGGCAGCCCACCTTAAATATTATTTTGCTCCCCATGTATCTTTTTGATTTTACAACAGAAATTTCCCTGAAGCAACACTTGAATTATGATGCTTTCCATGAGACAGGTTAATCACTAGTATTTTAATTAGTCTCTACTCAGCTTCAGAGGAGCATTGCAATAGAGGTAAAAAAAGTTATTTCTAGATAAGTTAGTAATTCTCATTAGCTACTCTGGAAGAAATTTGAACAGCATAATATATTACATACACCTTTTGAAAATATGCTTGAAAATATGCTTGAAATATGCTTGAAAATTTGAAAATATGAAAAACAGCTTAATGTGAGTGACAAATAATTTAAATAAAGTTTGATAGGGGAAAGCTGTTAGCATATAATGACTCATAAAAATCACATTTTTTTTATTAGATATGAATGACAGAGAAAATTGGGCTCCTTCAAATAGTGTCTTCCTCCTTCATATGCCAAGCTCAAAATTAAACAAATTGAAAAATTAGTATGAAATTAAGTCAGCCTAGAAAATTTCTTCATCACTTTAGGTTGCCAAAGAACATTATCTGTAAATAATAAATAAATAAGGGTCTACCTTAGGTCTTCCCAAGTTGTTCTCTATCTTTCCTTAGCCTTTGAGATTTTTTTTCTTTTGTGCAATTCTCAGAGAGGCACAGATATTCTGTTATGCATCTGTTTCCTTCTGCACTTGAACAAACTAGCTTTACCTTGTCAAAGCCCACATGCCTCAGGTTTATTTGCCGTTGGGTCAGTCCCTCAGCTCAGCTCCTCTTCAGCTGCAACATTCAGCTCTTTTGTCCTCTTCAAGTCCTTCCTCACCATCTCATTGGATGGCTACAATTTTTTAAGCATCAGAGAATTTCTAGATTTCAAGGACAGGGAAGAGAATTTTACGTTTTTGTTAATCCAGAGCTTTAGATTTCATACACACACTCTATAGTCATCCCCAAAATATTCAAGTTTATCAACTTAGACACAGTTTAGGAGGTATAAACAGCACTTAGAGGACCCATTTCTTCAGCAGAAATTGTAGCAATATCAGACTGCAAGTGTGTGTGCGTCTGCTCTGCCTTCTGTCTGTGACTGTGTCCTTTGGGTCTGCCATGATGCAGGAATGCCAGGGTGATGTCACTCAATTGCTATATCCTTAATCATGTCTATGCAGACTTAAGCACACATCAGAAAAGGAACAGAGGTAAAATCAAGCTGCAGATCTTTCAAATCTCAAGTCAGCCCTTTCTGCTGGGATTTGGACAAGTTCAATAGCAAGGAACATAGATTAAAGAGGTCAGTAAACTAATCAGAGGTTGATCTCTAAGGTCAAGTCTGAAGTGTGGTTAGAGATATTTTAGTGACTTGTTCTTACAAAGTAAGCAATGAAAATAATTACCAAACAAAAAAGACAGGTCAGCACCTCCTACATGGCTAAACTTGAAAATAGTATTTCCCTGAAAAAGTAAATATGCCATCCATGCTTATTGTTCTAATGTTTGTTAAATGTAGTTTAAATACATGCAAGCTTTCCTAACATTTTCTCTTTAATAGGATCTTTGGAGATTTTTTTGTTCTCTTCCATCTCTCTCAGTAGTCACTGTTACTAGACTGGTAAGATTTTGTAAGAGAGCTCAAGTCCACCCAAAGAGAAAGCCTTCAGGCTTCAGAAAGAGTAGTGAGTGCTTGCAATGCTCTTATCTTGGTCTGCACCATTTTTTAGGTGGATTGCACATGAGCAAATGTAGATAAATGAGCTTGCCTGTCCCAAACTGTTTATTCCCAACTACTATGTTTAACTCAACAATATGACTTTTCAACTTCTCTGAATCTTAAGTAGAGAACAATTTTTTTTTAATAAAGTAATACATTTGTGGAACAGGGTTTAACAATCAGACAGAAGATTCTGATCGCAGAATGAATCTCTTACATTTCTCTGCTTCCCACCTTCCTTCCTTAGAGCAGTAGGGCTTATTGTAGAATAGACAAGGTACTACTTTTTTGCAATTCTTTGTCAACATCTCGTGGTTCTTCTAAGTCTGTTATTTAGGGGCCTTTTCCATGGAATTTAGCCATTCCAATTACACTTTGTAATTTGCTCTATTCAGGAAACGTTTTCAGTCACACAAGTAACATAAAGGCAAAGAGTACAGAAGACCAAAATAAATGCTTTTCCAAACAGCAAGATGTTTATATAGAAGGCTTACGGAAAAGTGATGTAATTATGGGAGGAATCCAAATATCCTGTAGGGCTCTACAGCCACATACAGCTTTAGTGAATAATGCTTTGTGTTGTTCAGAATACCTGTTCCAAAACCAAAAATGCAACAAAACCCACATGAAAACTAGAAATCTTTGTCCTTCAATTTCTAAAATGTCACAGCTAAAATAAAATCCGAAGTATAAAACTCTCTAAATCTTCAGAAGAAAGTATTGTTTCAGTGCTTTCATTGTAACATTTCAATCTGCTGGTACAAAAATTTCACTCTAGGCAAATGCTTTTTTATTTTCATATATAAGTACTGCCCAAGTGGTATGGACACAAAAGGGATAGGCATTGCATGTGCACTAAGTATGGTGTGCACACAAGCCCCGCAAAAGAAATGGCAACTTAAGTATCATTTAGTCAACTAAATGCGTATACTTTGTACTATTGAGGAATATCAAAAATTAAATCTCAAACAACTGTTTTGGTTCTATTCCATTTCTGTTGTCAGTAATGTAATTCAGAAGAGAACACCATGCAGTCAAGGGATTCATTGAAATACTGGCAATAGGGGCTCGGAGGGTTGGATTTTTTGCCCGCTGGTAGTAGGAACTACTCATTAAGAAATGCCATTTTTACTTCCATTTCAAGATATGGGATCCTCACACTTATGATTTTTCTGTTATCTATTTATTTCCTCTGTCATATTTATCATTTATGCACGCCCATTTTCCAGGCCAGGAATGCTCTCTGGGGTGTCTAAGGCCTACATCTCATGCACAATGGGATGCTAATTGAGCAATGGACTGTTACTTCCCCGAGACTCCAGTCTGCAGTATGTATGGCATTTCTAATTTTTGCCAGCTAAAGCACAGCATTTTATTTTTATGAGCAATTGATCAATAGGGATTGAAGTGTGCAAGAAATATCAATATCCACAAGTAAGACAGATTTCCTGCCTGTTTTTTCCTAGCCTGTTTTTACGGCTACAATAGATCACCTTGTGTTTCCAAAGTAGCTGTCTTCTAGCAACTCATTATTCAGATATCCAGTGGAAAATGGAAACCCACCCATGGTGATGACAGCTAAATGAATATGCAGTATAATGCAAATAGTTCCACATGTTAGCTGGAACAAAATAAACTGTTCCTATATGTGCCAGGGTATTTTCAAGAAGGTTTCACCATGACAGCAGAATAAATCCAGTAATTCTTTCTCATACTTGAAGAAATATCAAATGAAATTTCACCATAATACCCTCAAAGGATTTTATGTAGAAAGCACGTCTTGACCAAAGCTACAGAAAGCAGAAAGACAGCAACACCCAAAGGTTGAAATGTCAGTGAAAATAAGGAGATGGTACTTCTCTGGGCAGTACATGAGAGGAAAACATGGTCCCTGTATGTCACTGCTGACACCCATTTTGTGATTATATGTATTTTTCTGAATTTATGCTGGGGTTTGCTTTCTTCTGATTTGGCTGTGCTAACTGTGTTGAATAATCACTTAAGTTTTAACCCTTTTCTGATTGACTTAGAAACAGCAGTGCAACTTCCCTACATTGCAAAAACACCGAAGCTTTAACCATGGGAAATTATGGTGCACTCAAGGACTTTGATATCCCTTCCCTGCTGGAGTAGTGCATTGCCACCTTTACAAGTAATGGCAGAAATTTATGACCAGATACTGTGCTCATTTTTCTCCTCATTCTCAACAATATGAAAACAGAAATGGAGATTCTTCCTCTAATAAGAATATTTTGGAGTTTGTTGTTTCAGTTTTTCATAGGTTTTTTCTTTTGTCAAGAAAAAGCAAAAATCAGGAACATAAAAAAGAAGAAACTTTAAAGAACCCAGTGCATGTAAATAGAAAAAGAAACACAACTGGTTTTGAGGGGTAATTTCCTAATACTTCTCATGTTATTTCTTCTGGAAAGTAATGTTTTAAACATTTCTCCCTCACGCCCCTTTTTATTGATTTACAGTTTAGAAAATAAAATAATGAAATGATCAAGCAAAGTATCTCCACAAACATTACTACTTTTGTTTCTCTAACTTCAATTCATCTTCAAATTTGACCTTTGGGGGGAAAAAAAAATTAATGGAATAATGCCAGAATTTTCCCAACATTCTTCATGAAAGATCAAACTGAAGATTGATTAAAAAACCTGCTCATTCACTGTTCAACAGACTTGAGCAGACATGTCTACATTTTCATTGTATTTATGGCTTTTAACTTTTTGGCCGACAACTAAAATATAGAGGGGTTTTGTTGCTCTTGGAAATAAAGGAGATTTTCATATTGGAAAATCCCTAGAAATGTAGAAACAGCATACTCTGTGCTGGCCTATTCCAAGTCCTGCTGCACAACAGCCTCAAAGAAAGACTTTTCCTCCTCTACATAATGGGAGAAGGAGGATTTCCATTAATGTCTCTCACAAAGGAGACTACTGAGCAGTATCACGCTAACTCATAGGATATAATTTATGTTAATAGTATTGTGTCCCAGTGTTTTTCAGGAAACTATTTATGATAGCTATTCTGTTACACAGTAATTTTTTAGCTGGAAATTTCACAGGAGACAGAGCTGTATTCAGTTCTCTGATTTTCCATACATAAAAGTTAGTGACCATGAAGCCCAAACTTAGTTTTCAAGACTGGATGCATCCAAATCTAAGTGTGTACTGCCCCATTTATATCACCTTTGTGACAGCACCCCTGGCTGAGTTCGGCGTTTTCCTGAGGAGGTCAGTGTACTTTATAACAGTGTCTGAATACACCTTAGAAAATACTGACCACAAGCCAAAAAGAGATGCTAATATCTGACCAGGAAAAGTGAGGTGTAAAAAAAATAAATCTGCTCAACAGTTTGAGTTCTGTGAATGGTACGGGGAGGGGGAATCAAATCATGGGTTGATCTAAAACCAGTGAGGTATGCAGTATAGTTCACATTAGAATGAAATTTTGGTTGTAATCCCAAATCTGATGAATTCAGTGGAAGGACTCGTATTGACTTCAAACGATGTTGAACTGTGGGATGGTTCCTCAGCTGCCTTTGGGTTATGGAAATCACAGGAACATAAGACAAAACTTCAACCATCTGCTGAAATCATTGCTGCAACAGAAAAGTCAAGGGTGCATTTTAAACTATTTTCCACTTAATACAGAATTGTTTCATACAGAGTGCAATCTTTTAAATAAGGTGTCAAAAAAGGCTTTTTATATGTATCAAAGAAATATCTCTGTAGAAATACACGTCAAATTTCAGACTGGCAGAGTTGCTCTTCTGTTTCAACTTAGAAGGTTTCACAGTTTTTCTCCAAAATACTTATTCATCTGATCTCATTTATGTCTTAAAAATCACATAGACTGCACTTAAGTCATTTTGACATTTGGTGGGGTTTTTTTTGTGAATGTGTAAAGCACATTTAACATAGTTTTGAAAATACATTGTGTGGCTGGCTTTGACTGTAAATGTTTTGTTTCTTCTGCAAAAGTAAACCTTACTGGGAGGTACTGTTACGTGTGTTCTGCTGCAAAGCTCACGTGGTTTTATGACTTTAGCATTAACTCCTCCTGGAAAGAGGTCACAGGGAGCCTGTTCTCTGCCCTTAAAATAAAGACAACTGTATGGAAGGGTCAGAGGTTTGTATCCAAATGCTAAACTGCACGCAATTAGATTGAAACCACCATATCAAATATCATTTTGGTTTATATTAAAATGAGGACTTTGGAACATTAATCTACTATTTTAATAATAGTTTCATCACAGAATCAACTAGGTTGGAATTAAGATTAATATCAAGTCTAGCTGTTACCCCAGGAAAATTATAATAATAATATAATAAATATAATATAATATAATATAATTAATATAATATAATATAATATAATATAATATAATATATTACATTATAATATTACCATTTTGGAGCCTTATATTAACACTTTGAGCCTTAAAGTTAGCATTATGTGGACATGGTGAACATGACTTTGGTGAGATAGCCAGTCCTCATTTTCACTTAATATGCTTCCAAGTATTACTTAAAAAGGACACAGATACTGTCAGAAAGTAAATGTGGGAGCAGGTAGGTAATTCTGGTTTTAAATCTAGAACATAGGCTTGCAGACCAAATTATATCATTTAGTGCAGCCATTGTTTTTCAGTTTAAGTGTGTTGATTAAGTATGCATAGGTTTAAATATCAGCTAGTAGAGCAGAGCTGGGGTGCTGCAGTCCAGATTTCCTATTTTAGTGAATCAGGCTTTAGACAGAAGAAATTTGCAGCTGTTTGCAAGGACATAAATATATGATTTTAGATTTATTTTAAACCTTTAGACATTATAAACATTCACAATAAACACTTATTTGGTTGGGGAGGAATCTGCTGTAGTTTTAGCTTAATGATTAGGTTCTTTACTCATTTAGCCCTTTTGATGTCTCTTTTACTTTGTGGGAAGTTTTGAAAACCTAGAGCAAACAAGAACAGCTATTTTAAAAAATAGTATGATTTCCAGAACTACCTCACAGTGAGAATGAAGACTGACATCAACCACCACGGATTTCGAATCAGGTATTTATGCACAAATCATATTTTTCTCAGGCTTATTCCCTTCTGCAAATTGGATTTCAAGGAACTGATCACAGATTGAATTGAGTAACATGACCTCAATAAATTTCTGTCTGAAACCTGAACCATTCAGTAAGTTTTTACTGAAAATCAAACTTGAAAACTGTTCCCATGACTTTCTATTTCAGTGGAATACCAAATGATGCCTCACTTACTAGGTACTGGTAGCCCCAAACACTTTTTTTATGCTCTTCAACACCAGGCCTGCACTGACTCCCATCTTATGTTACAGACACACTTCTCCCACCAAGCATTTAATGTTTCATGAATTGTATGTTTTCAAAAAGAAGTTTATGCTATCTGGAAGAAGCTTCCATTACCGCACAAACCTTGTAGGGTTTTAGAGGAAGCTGCCTAACCAGCAGAAGGGTAGTTTAATGAAACGGGTAACACAGCAGCTCTGAAAAAGGAAGCTGTCAAGTCAGGATTTATATTAGTCTGCTGAAGAACTGTTCCTGGGATTTTTCACAGAAATTCTCACAGACAAGCTGAACATAAATGACTATCAAATCCCTGTTTCTTAACTTTTGTTTTCTTTTACATCCGACTTCTAGTTTCTCAATCCCTAGATATGGTGTTCCATCTTTTGTGGCTGTTACTCTGTATCTTTAAAATTCTTTTCTTCTGTTTGTTAAGAAAAGTTATCATCAAAAAGCTATTAAAAACCCTATAATTTTGAAATTATTGAAGTTTTAGCCTTTTACAAATGTCTTTTAATACCTCAAAACTATAAACTGTTATTAGTAGGTCTTCTTTACTTGTTACAAAGTGCACCTTAGTTGTCACTCTTCACATCTTCTTTAGGTCTCGCTTTTCTCTCTAGATACAGACATGCTCACTGAGCAATTTCCCCACTCACTAATCAGATACAGTAGTGATTAGGACTACATGGGTATTTTTACTAATTTATTTCATTAGCTAGCATGGGCATCTCAGTAGTTGTTTCATCTTGTGACATTCTACGGTCAGACTTCAAAGAATTATAGCTGGCCATGAACTATTTAAGCTTGTTTAATTAAAAAATATCCTTGGCCTGGGTCCAGTTTGGCTGGAAATCTTCCCAAGCTTTGTTTAAGATCACTGGCTTAAAGATACTATAGGCTGCAAGCTGCCCAGGTGGTAAGGCAGCAGAGAAGTTCATATTGACCAGTTTACAGAACCGTGCTCAAAGCAGAAGAAATGTGTAAGTGTTTGCAGGGACCTAAATATTTCTGGGTTGATTTGTTTCAGTCCTTTGCTCCATTACAGAACTTGGACAATAAATAATCCTTGGTTTAGAGTAAGCTGTTTTTAAATCACCCTCATTAATATCATCAGATGTTTGTAACAGAAACTTGTTAAATTCAATAGGACAGCCTGAACTAGTCCATTTAGAAATGGACTACAGAGCAAGTGGCCTGCTCTGTGGAAACCCATGATCTCACTCCCAAATTGACCAAACTAAGGTAAACCTTCCTTCACTTGGTAAAGTAGTACACCCTGTCAAAGCACCTGCAGCTCATTGATTTTGCAGCACATACTGAAAGTGATGAGTCTTGTGTGAAGCTTCCTGAGTAACTACTCAAGAAAAACTGAGCATTCTTTAGTATTTCAATAGTACTGGCATTAACAAAACTATGAGATATATCTTTGCATTTAATGTGCTTCTTAATGTGCCTTATTACTTGGCTTTGTATCTCAAATGGGCTCTTTTTCAAACAGAATAGCTCATAGGTCACAAAGTAATGTGTTTAGCTAACAGAATATTTCTAATGATCCTGTGTAATAGCCCTCCCAGTCTGTAGCTGTCTATAGGGCTCCTGTTGGGGAACAGACTTGCTTTGCATGTTTCATTTTTCCTGCTATGAAGCCTAGCAAGACAGGGCTGCTTCTGACCAATATAGTGTAAATAAACTGAGCCAGGGCATACATGTGATTTCTTGGCAAAGCACATGAGAGACAAAGCAGAGCAGCTATCTGTGGTTTCTGACCCTGTCAGGGTGATTTATTCCCCTGACAATTCATGAAAGAGAGAAAATGAAGAGCAATTAGATAGCAAATCCAGATTGCTGAGCCTCCATTACATGGGTAGCTGCAGTATTGGTATGTTAGCTATAGTGTTACTCATACTAAATTTTATACCAAGATACACTGGTGTAGAACACCTTCATGAAAATGTTCTCACAAAAGAGATATCAAGAGTCACCCTCATTATTCCCTTGTGAAAGTCGTCACTGTTATTCACAGAATTTCAGCCCACCCAAAGGCAGCATGCGTGATTGTGGCAGTGCTGAAGCCAGCAGCCAAGGGAAATGCCTATTGTGTCCCTCCCTCCCTCCTTCTTCACTTACATATTGGACTTACAGTTATTTTTATGTCTTGACAAAAGCAGAGACTACTATATTCAAAGAAAGCCTAGATTTATACAATGGCTTTTACAATAGCAATGGCTGGGTGTGCAATTACTAATAAAGAATTGAAGGGCTTTGGGAGAGTGTGCTGGTTTTAAATGTTATCATCCTGAGAGGAGACAGCAACTATCCCAGCCCTTTGTCTCTGAGACTAATTTTGTTGAAGACTTTGTTATTATAGAGAATGTCAAAGAAGTTTTAACAAAAGCTTTCCCATCCATTAATTCTTACTCCCCTTCCCTGCCCCCCTTAAGGAAAAAAATGAGAGAGTGGGTTTGGTTTTTTCATTAAGCTGTCCTTGCACACCATTAAACTCTCCTTCCTCTGGAAGATTCTGTAACACACACACTAGTAACAAGCAAACTTGCAAAACTTGCAAAATGTGTTAAAAAAGAGGCAGGAAGTATGAGTGCAATCAATAAATACTAATGTTACACACCATAAAGTGAATGATGTATTGGATGATGAAATTTTACACCCTGCACTGTACACTTGATATTATTTTGCCTATCATTTCCCCTTTTTGCTACAACAAAGCAAATAATCCTTGCCCTTTCTATCATTATGAGTCTCTTACAAACTGAAGACAATCCTGAGCTTTATATTGCAGAGTATCTTATTAGAGTTGTGAATTCAGTAAAAAGGGGCAAATGAGTGTCACAGAGGAAGCTTTTGATTCATTGCACAGATCTCAGTGCTGCTTACAGCTTAGGCAGTCTGATACTTGTTCTTAAATATTTTTTTTTGTTTTAATTCTAGAAACTCACGTCTAGAAATTGGTCAGAAGTGGCCTGCTGTAGGCTTACAAAAGTAATTATGTTTGAAGTAAATTAAAATTCAGTTCTAATTTCTTCCAAAAAGTTTAACTCTCAAAGTGAGAACCATTTAACTCAAGTATGGAGAAACGTGCTTGCTTATTTTTTCTTGTGAATAATCCTCAGACATTTAAATGTGTCACAAGAATCTAAACAGAAATATTTGACACAAATACTACAGCTGGTATACGTGTCTTCTGGGGATTCCCTCCCCGGAATTCACACGCAAGGTCAACTAATTGCTTCTGTTACAGAGAAATGCCACAGCTAACACTATGTCTTAAGGTCAGAGGGTTCCAGGTGTTATTACAAACTCCTTGGGACAAAGCCATGGCCATGAAATAGAAGGCAGTCAGTCTCGTAGAATCATAGACTGGTTAGGGTTGGAAAAGACCTTAAGATCATCTAGTTCCAACCAGGCTGCCATGGACAGGAACACCTTCCACTAGACCAGGTTGCTCAAGGCCATGTACAACTTCTCCCATCATTTTAAGGTTTTAATAGACTGACCAAAATGAAGGGGGAGGAAAGATGCTGCTCCAGAAAAGTGCCTGGGAGAGACAAAAATTTCCACAGTCAGCTAATTCAAAAAAGGCAAAATTAGGAAAACAAAGGCTAAGGGAAGTCTTGGTCATTTGAGTTTTATAATAAACATAATTTTCAGGTTTCTAAAAATCTACATGTTGTGGTTTAAGCTCAGCCACACAGTCCTTGCTCACTCCCCATGCTTTCCTTCCCCCCCTGCCAAAAGGATGGGGAGGAGAATTGAAAGAACGTAACTCCCACAGCTTCAGATAAGAACAATTTAGTAACTAAGGTATAACACAAATCACTGCTGCTACCACCAATAATGATAATGGTAAGGGAAATAACAAGGGAAGAGAATACAACCACTCACCACCTGCCGACTGATACCGAGTCTGACCGAGCAGTGAACCAGCCCTTCCAGGTAACTCTCAGTTTATATACTGGGCATGACATACTGTGGTATGGAATACCTCTTTGGCTACTTTAGGTCAGGCATCCTGTCTCTGCTTCCTCCCTGCTTCCCCTCCTCCCTGGCAGAGCATGAGACTCACAAAGTCCTTGGTCAGAGTAAACATTTGAGCAGTAACTGAAAACATCGGTGTTATCAGTGCTGTTCCCAGGCTGAAAGTCAAAATCACAGCACTGCACCAGCTACTAAGAAGGACTAAAAATGACTGCTACTGCTGAACCCAGGACACTACACTAAACTGATCATGTGTTAAAAGAAGTGGGACTAGTTTGCAGATGGGCAGAATATTCCCTGATTGGCAAAGTTTCATTTTGGTTCCCCTTCCCCATTTCGGATTTGATGCAGCCCAACCCATAACAAGGCCTTGGAAAACAGAGATCATATGCCCTGGTCCCTCTTCTCCTAAAGGACTGTTGGACAGAGAGAAAGCAATTGTCTAACAATGATCATTAACCTCCCATATATGGGTACAGTATCATTGACAAGTGTAATAGTATACACATTTTTGCTGAAGTGCTACAATGTTGGCACATTCTCTGTAACTTGTGAGTTGTAGTAACTCCATAGTGGGTTAGCAGATGGTGAGCTGAGTGAGACAGTGTGCTATGACTCATATATTTTTAAATAAATGAGAAACATATTCTCTGTAAGTAAAACAGAGCCACAATATTTTCATTTGAGGCAAATCCTGGCCTTTCTAAATGACAGCATGTTGACTGAAAGGAAGAAATAAAAGAAAATAATTTTAAGACATTACATAGTCCCTACATCACTCAGAACCACTCCATGGGCTACTACTCTATCCTAGCTTCAACATGCCAAATCACATCTTTCCAGGATTATTCCTTGTAATCCTATTCATATGACACTGACAGTCTTTACAGGCTGTCACTGACTACACCATTTTCAACCCTACTTTCTCAAGTACTGAAAAATATACACTGTTGGTGCTATACATGTGTAAACATGCAAGGGACTACAGTTAACCCAAAGTCTAATAAAAATATACTTTAAAAATCACTGTCTTTTGAGACACCAATATGAAAAGCTGTTAAAATTAAATGCATGGGCCATCTGTTTAGACTATGAAGTATGCTAAAGGAAAGTGTCTTGCAACTGCTTTAAGAAGAAACATTGGCAATATATTTAAATAGCTAAGCATTCATCTTCCCATACTTCAGTGCCTTGCTTAACAAATAAGTAACTTGCTTAAAAAATAAGTAAGTATCAAAATAAAGACATAATACAGAAGTAGCTGCTTTCTAAAGTGGGTACAAGAGTAGCTACATCCGCACAGTGTGAACTAATACAGCAAGCATCTCTCAGTATATTGTGTATATTGTGTCTCAAAAGACAAAGTAACATTTGTTTCTAAGTGTAATATACAGAGACTAAGATAGTCTACAGCATAATCTCATGTGGTTGTTTATTACTGCTTTCTTGTTTTCATAGAATCATAGAATGGTTTGGGTTCGAAGGAACCTTAGGATCATCTAATTCCAACCCCTGTGCCATGGGCAGGGACACCTTCTACCAGACCAGGTTGCTCCAGGTCCCATCCCCTTCTCTGGGCAACCTGTCTTGCCACCCTCACAGTAAAGAATTTATTCCTAGTATCTAATCTAAATCAACCTTTTCTCATTTTAAAGCCTTAAAGCCTCAGTTAAAGCTCCTTGTCCTATCCCTATATACCCTTGCAATAAGTACTTCTCCAGCTTTCTTGTAGGCCCCCTTTATGTATCTCCCTGGAGCCTTCTTTTCTCCAGGCTTAACAAGCTCAACTCTCTCAGCCTGCCTTCATAGGAGAGGTGCTTCAGTCATCAAGCATCTTCATTGCTCCCAGAGCTGAATGCAGGACTCCAAGTGCGGTCTTGTGGGAGTGGAGTAGAGGGGGAGAATCACCTTCCTTGACCTGCTGGTCACGCTTCTTTTGATGCGGCCCAGCATGTGTTTGGCTTTCTAGGATGCAGGTACACACTGCCAGCTCATGTTGAGCTTCCCATCAACCAACACCCCTAAATATTTCTCCTCAGGGTTGCTCTCAATCCAGTCTCCACCCAGCCTGTGTTTGTGCTTGGGATTGCTCCTAAACAAGTGCAGGACCTTGCACTTGGCCTTATTGAACTTCATGAGGTTCACCCACCTCTCAAGCCTCTGGATGGATTTTGATCTCTGTAATGTGTTTGCTAAATTTAGGCATTGCAGTCCTCTTGTTAGCCTACTTCAGGGGCAGCTTAGCATACTGTAAGATTATAAGGTTCCCAAAACATGAAAAAAAATGAATTCATATAGCTCAGCACTGATCTAAAATGTTTCACACCTGAACAAAGTAGTGAGACAAACTGGTCTCACAGTAGTTTGAAAATAATACATTTTTAGCCATTTCAAACACTGCGATTCAACCAAATTCAGACTGCTGTTTAAATAGTTCAGCAAATATAGTAAGAAAGTCGAAGTCTTTCTATAGTGTTTTCATGAGTACATAAACCTGCTGAAGAACAGCGTAATAATCATTAACTAGAGAAAACAGAAAAAACAGGAAAATATTCTAAGAAAGAAAAGAGCTTCTCTTAAAGAAACAGAAAAGAAGGTGAAAAAGGAGATAACAGCTGTGACAAAGAATTACAGGCCTTTGGCAGAAGAGTTTAATCTGTTTGGTTGCAATCTGAATCTAAAGCAGACTCCTTCAGGCTCATTGTGAAATGTTTGCATTTCTGGCCTAGCTAGGCCTAGAAGCTGCTATTATACATATCTGATTGGCAACTTTTGTAGCACAGGGAGTAAATCAAAAGAAAAACCAAGGAAAGATAAGTAGTGTAGATGTTCTGCTGCTTTTTATAATGCCCCTGTGTAGAAAGGAATTCTTTCAGTGCAAAAATTGTATCAAAATTAAAACATCACAAAATAATGATGAATTTACCGTGTTATCTACTTGAAAATCATTGAAAAAACACAACATTTTCCAGTCAATTATTGGACTATTTATTGCTGCTACTATTATTTAACTTCCATGTACTCAGAGATTTCTTACAGAGGTTATAAAACGATCACCAAACCTCACTAAATGCAGGTTGCCCAGAGAATTTCATGCCAAAAGACTCTACTTAATTTCTCTTTGTCCTCCAGCACCTCTTCATATAGCACAGCCTAAAATTTGTCATAAGAAATCCACTGCTCTGTAAAGGATTTTCTCTCCACTCTCTCTGTAATGCTGAATAGGCATCAGTAAAGCAAATCTGTTATGTAAAAACATTATATATACTGTATGCATAAGCAGGCAATAGGCCAGTTAACATTTCTGCTTGATACCAGTATTGTCATACATGATTAACCTTTCATAACTCTCAGAGCAGAAACACTATGTGATAATGCCAAAACATGAAAGGGCTAGGAGGGAATAAAGATATTTGTGGAAAAGCTGATGCACTGGCTCCTGAGTCCAGTGCACTCAATGGTGCAGAAAAAATGCATGTTGAAGAGCAGGTCAGCAGACAAGAGGCAAGCAGCTAAGTAAGAAGAAAAAGAATTTGGCAGACCAGACAACTTCAAATAACAAAAATTGAATATGACTCCTTAAGTGAACCTGTAGAAGACTCACTTATAAGTGAAAAAGCTGACAGTGAAATAGATGTTCTTAGCTGCTCTTTACTGTATGGACTAGAAAAGTTACTAATGTGATATCAAGTAAAAGAGCAGGAGAGTCCTTATGTCTTTACTATAAATATGACAGCATTTCTGTTTCATATTTTACATGAAACTGAAAGTGTGAAAAGCTCTCTGTGATTACAATAAAGGTAATATTCATCAGTTTATAGTTTGCTCAATTTAGATACATCTAGATATTGCTTACTCAGGCTCACAGAAAGTGAATGTCAGCATTAGTACTGAAGCCCAGGAGATAAGACTAGAGTGATATTCAGAGACCTCAGACAAGATGACTGTTCCTTTGCCTCAGGTATAGTGTAAGAAAGAACAGGATGTTGGGACTTGGGGTATGGAATCACAAAGGGAAAGTCTTTCTAAGAAAACAAAAAAAAAAAGAAATCGCAGCCCCATTTCTCAGTCTTAATAAGAATTTCACAATTTCGTATCACCCCCGCTGTACCTTATTTTGTTACATACTTTGTTCGGATGCCTTGAGCTAGAACTCAGTTGATGACTTTTCTACTGGCCTTTTCTTGGAAACCTTGTTTCTAAGGCTTTTTCTTTTATATTTTAGTATCTACCACAGCAGATTGTCAGAGCTATAAACAACAAATTTGTTTTGAGAATGTCAGGTGTGTTTGTGAACATTTCTAGAAAATACAAAAAGATAATACTGTGTAAAATCATTTCTTTGCTGTGCATTCTAGTGAGAAGCAGTCAGTCATCTCAGGTACAGTGAGAAGAGCATAAGTCTTTACAACTCTGACATTTTGCTGAAGAGTCGCTTTTGTGAGGAGTTATTCTAATAACTGCTGGCACCAAAGGGAAAGTCCAGCTTTTGAATACACTTCTTTGTCTACTGACCAGAGGACACTGGTAAGGCCAGCATAATCCTTGTGAGGTTATGCAAGGATAAGATTCATGTCCTTAGCCAACATCCAGGAGCTGTAAGAAAATACTGGCGAGAGTAAACAGTACTTTCACTAAAAAGAGACTAATTTTGGTATCTGTTTACAACTGTCTCACTTCTCAGTAAATTCACAGACCTCAAACCTCTCCTCTCTGTTTCTCTTCAGCCTTTTGCAGGTGTTAAAAATGAGCAGTACCTTTGCAGCTGATAGGATTTTGGCACGAGTCCATTCTAAGTCCATTGGCTGAGTCCATTCTAAGTTCATTGGTTAAGTCCATTCTGTCAGGCTTAAAATATTTATTGTGATTATTTTTTAAAAATAATAATTAATTTTTATGCCCAGTATTAATCACATGGGGGGGAAAAATTGCCCTCTTTTGTTGTTTATTTGCATAACTCCAGAAGGGCTATTTTTAGCAAGAGGACTAAACTTTTTAGACAATTTTATCAAGTTGTTCACAAACAAAATTTGCAAAAAATGTCAACTTTTATAATATAGCTTGTACCTCTTCATTTCTATTACAAATGCAGTGCAAGCATTTCTTGTCATCTTTCTCAAAAGGCTTTGGAAAACACTTGCAAAAATATTAATTAGAAATTTAACACCTTAGTGAACTGAGAGGACAGATATTCCCTGTCTAAAAGAGCCTTAAATTTGTATTCTGAAAGCTCTGTCTTTGCCCATTGACAAAATTAAAAAATTAATGTTTTTCTTATTTTCTTCTGTTTATACTTAGTGAAATGGTATCCACCAGTTGCATATAAAAAGCATTTAGCTCCTATGTGCCTTTTCTACAGCTACCCGTTCCTGCTAATATCTTGTTGATTTTCATTTTCAAAATGAAGAATATGTTCAGCCGCTTCTGTGTAGTAAGTAAGTGCAAATTTTCAACAAATATATGCAGAACAATGGCTCTGTTGTACTTATGAGTCTTGTTTAAATTAGAGCGCAGGTAAACAGAGACAGACTGGAAAAGAAAGTATTCAAGTTGTAATGGACAAAGACCAAATTAATAAAGTGAAGTTTGCCAAAATACATGGTCAGGTTGAATTTGCAAATTCAGTTTAAAACATGCATTCTGAAAGGGTCATTTGACAAATAAATAGAAAAAAGAAGCAGGAAAAAAAATGAAGCAGAACTGTTATACAGTAAGGATGGCAAAAAGTTTAAAGAACTTTAAGTCAAAAATGAAATGTAACATATGCTTACATTTTTAATAAAGATAATAAAGTAGAATATGGGGAAAAACTGTGGCTGGCTAATGAACTGTGACTGTAGAAATTAAAATTACCATATCCATGGTTCATCTAAGGCTGAAATTTATGTGCTCGCACAAGGAATCTCCATCCAGAATACTAAAAGAACTGGCACAAGGTCAAACCTGAGATGCTTTGTGATAGAGGGAAAGCAAAAATAAAACTTGAATTTACAAAAAGGGAAAAGCAACGTGTCATGATCATTGAAATTAAAATGTTCATCCTTAAAAATGTGGAATCAAGGAACATTCACCTGTTTTGGGAAAGGCTCTGTAACTGTTATACCATATCCCTTACTTTTTGCAGCCACGGTGTTTACAGGAGAATGGGTCAGCCTTGGTTTGCACTCTGTATTCTGGAGGAGTCTCCTGGGGCTGCTGAGAATGCGTGTGGAATCCAGGAGCATCCAAGCCAGGCAGCTGAACCCTCTGCATCCATCTGCTTTTACGTCCTACGATCATCTTCTTCCATGCTGGGCAGCTCTGCAGATCTGTGAGGGCTGCACCTTCCCTGTAATTAGAAGAGTAGAAAAATGGGACCACTAAACAAAATTGAAGAGGTCATTGATGCCATTTAGCTATCGATGTATCAAAATGTATCAAATGTATCAGTATGTATCAAATCCAGATACTTGTAAGATTAAATTGTGTGCCACTTTGTGCATATGTGAATAATTTTTGCTTTCTTGACCTTTTATTTGCATGTAATATGTGGAAGATACGACAACTTATTTTTAAAACCCACAAAACATAAGCTTCATTTCCTCTTACTTATAAAAAGATCTTGGTTCATCCACTTCTATGGAAATACAGTGTTCAGCTTCCTGCTAAATTCTTAGCATGCTCCTGCCAACTTCTCAAAATATTTTCCTTCAGCCTTGTTGACTGTGAAAACAACTCCAAACCAAATCCTGAGGCAAAACACACTGAAATAGAACAGAGGCTAAAAGTGGCCAGTAATTAATTTTTGATGTTGTGAGCGGATATATATGGGCCTTTTTCATAGAGGTGTGAATGCCAGCAAATCAGACTGCAGGAAGGGAAAGTCTGGGCCTGCCCAGCAGAAACCATTTCATGAATTAGACAATGAATTAAACAATTTTCCGTGGCCCATAAGCCCATCATTCCTGAGAAGCCTCTGTCAAATCTCTTGTAAACTGCAAATGCAATCCCTAATTAAAGATTCTTACCCTGGTGCTCTCCTAGCATCAGGGTAAGAATAAACCGTATGAATTGATGTCCTTCATATGTAGTTCACGTATGATGGACTCTACTATGGGCCCTGTATCATAGCTTGGAGTTTACCGATGGGGTAACTGTCCTAGAGTCATATATGCAGTATTTTTCATATGTCAAATTTACAATTACACTTGCACTGCAACCAGCTCATTTTTTTCTGAGTAAATCTTGTCTTTGTTGGGGTCACCATCCCACATAGAGGACCTACTTTAGCCTAGTACAGATGAAAACTTGATATTGAGTACTCATGGACATGAGACAGTGTTGACAACTCCAGCTTATGCTATTTTTACTGCCTGCCTCTATCACAACAATTTCTCACAACTGAAGAAACAGAAATGAAGGGAAAAAAAACCCTTAAATTCTGTTGCCCAGATAGAGGAGGGGAAAAAAGAATAAATAATTCCAGTATCAACAAAAACCTTTGATGCTAAGTTTGGAACAACCACCATTTTCTTCACCCCTGAAGGAGTAACTTCACCTTTAGTGAAGTTGCTTCGTCCTCTTTTTTTCTTTACCAGATGCAGACAGTGAGTTATAGCAAAATAAAACCAGAGCTTTTTCTACTTCAAGCCATTTTTCCTGCGTGCTCCTTCATATGGTTTTATTTTTAAATATTTTCTCATAAAGATGTAACTTACTTTAGGGCTTACTTCAAGGAAGTTCCTGACAAGTTCCCATATGCTATTGCTTAACCCAGAACAGCTGATCTTTGTAAATCAGCAACAGACCCAGCAGCAGTATTTGACTGTAATAGCTTGATGGGTTTTGCCTATTTGTAGCACAGTCAGTTTACTAATGAGGAGCTGGCAAGAGGCACAATGCCCCCCAGACCTCATTAAATAGGCTTATTTTGGCCTGCTGAAATGTTACCTCAGGACTTGAGTACAGAGGCTGCAGAAACGGAGTTTCTGTGTCACCAGCAGAGGTGGTGTCTTCCTGAAGAGTTTTAAGTCAGGTTCCCTGCCTGTCACTGTCTCTCTACATATGACATAAGGATACAGTGATGACACTAACGAAAGTAAGTTTCACGCAGAGGCTTATCGATGTTCACACTGGAGGAGCTCATTCCCATTCTTGGGCACACTCTGCAGTCACTCCCTCTGCATAATGACATGTCCCCACACTGGCAGTCTCCAAGCATGTGCTGGCCCTCCTGAGGCTCCTCTGCTTTTCTCTGCAAAGCTGAGCAGTTTTAAACTTACTTACTTAACAAATTGCACAGACGTCTTCCCAAAGTAAGGGAAACTACATGACTGGCAGAGCACCTGCAGAGCCCGTCCTCACCACACTCTGCTTCTGGGCAAGGCATCCTCGGGGCTACAGAAGGGAGAAAGGCACAGATGCATTAATGTTACACTAGTCAAAACTCATTAGTCAGTTCTCCCAGGTATGGGGGGAGTCTGAAAGTGATCTGCAGTCATTAGTGCTTTCATAACCTGCTCTCATTTTCCTCAGCTGTCGTGTCCAGGTTTGCCATTTCTAGCTTAGACATGCTGGCAAAAGAGATGCTTACAAAGTGAAGCTCAAGTGCCAAGTCCAAAGGCCCCCTGAGGCTGCAGATTATTTTGCTTGGAGGCTCATCTCTACTCTGGATAAGCAGAAAAGTAAAAATAACAAACCTGATCAGTCTTCTTTCAGCCCACAAGTATGCAACTTCTGCTACTGTAAAAACTAGAAACCCAGGTTCCAGTTGTGCAAAAACCTCAATATCAGTTTAGAAGGGAAAGAGCTACCTGCAGGAGCACTTGAGCTGTAACAGCAGTGATTTTCACCCAGTAAAGGAGAAAAACTGTAGACACTCCATCCTATGCCAGAGTTTGATGCACAGTGCCTGTTGACTGCACTGCTAGTGGCATGTGCAGGAGGCTCATGTGAGTATGACAGGAGTGTTAGGGCAGTTGGGGAAGCCTTTGTTGAATTCTGACTCCTCCCATGTTGAGCATCCTCTGGGACTGGTACAGGACTGTCAGCAGATGTGGCCTTCTCTAGTCAGATTTTTGCTTGTAAGTCAATAGCTGTTGGATTGCACCCAAAGCTTCAGAAGTATTTGAGAAACAGGAAAAAGACTTAGGATCATAGCCACAGATTTTCATTAGCAAAGATTAACAACTACTAAGTTAGCCTAAATAGAGGCTTTACTTACTAATACAGCATTACAGATTTCCAAGTCCCTCTAAGTACAGCTAGAGGTGCCCTGTCAGCTGCTTTGCCTGCATGACTACAGTTGTTGTCTGGAGATTGCCTATGACTTCTGGTTGATGCAGTGGGAGGTTGTTAGGCAGGCTGCCGCAGGTGGTGCACAAGATGTCCTGCTGCTTAGCTATCACCACAGAGGCAGATTTATATAAAGGGATATATGAGACATGTTTTTCTAAATTAATAATGACTTTATTAATCTGGACAGGAATATTCTGGCCATGGGCATCTAACAAGAAATGAAAGTGCTATTTTTGTTCTCCTGTGTCTGTGCAGAAATACTTTTCATAATGCTGGTAGCAGCCAGCTTGCCGAGACATCCATCAGAGGTGCTGAAGCTCATAATTACAGTGGAGCATTTGTTCATGACAGCACCCCGAGCTACCTGGTTTCTTTGGGAAGTTTGCATTGCCTACTGGCTCAGTAGGGCACAATACTGGCTTGCTGTTTTCAAGGCTCTGGTTTTGCTACCAGCTCCATCTAAGCCTTTATTCATTTGATTGAAGCACAATGTACTGAAAAGCAGAGATGAAATCTCAAGTTTTGTGGTGCTCCTTTTTTGACAAAGTTCATAGCTCTGCTACAGCTCCAGTTTATCAAATAACTGGTTCAGTGAACACAAGAAGGTGTGTCTTTTTCCTTTCAGTCTCCTATGTTTGTGACTTATTGTGGTTCCATTATGTGTCCCTAAGAACTGCTCTCGCCACATTTTCAGCAAACATGTCTTGCAGTAGATTGAAATTTAGAAGGTAAGCAGTTATTCCTATTTCAGCATCTTTATGGAGAAAACTTACATTAATTAAGGAGAAAGCTGAATGTACACAGCTCCTCATTCAGAAGTCAGACTGCAGAAAGAAGCAGAGACCCCTGCATTCATGGTCTGTGCCATCTGAGAGGCTTCATCAGTGTTTGTGCTGGTTCTCCCCATGGGGTGGGGGTGGGACAGTGGCTCAGGTCCAGTGCGGCAGTCCCACATCTGCTCAAAACAGAGAAAGAAAGAATGGTTTTGATTGCACTGTTTAATTTGTGATGGCACCCAAACCAATGTTTTCTGTTCCTTACATACAGTTCTTGTCTTAAATACAGTGACAAGTGATAACCAATATTCCTTGAACTCACTTGCCCTTATGGTTTCAATTTCTTTAGAATCAGAACTTGCCCTTATGCATTTTTTTTTCAAATGTAATTTTAACCCAAAGCCTCGTGACTGAGGAGGATTTAAAAAATAATAAATATGGGGATATCATGTCTCTAGCACTTAATATTTCTGCTTAGCCTGAGATAATTTTCATCTCAGCTCTTCTGGGTTCAGCAGTAGCAGTCATTTTTCTCCTTCTTAGTAGCTGGTGCAGTGCCGTGTTTTTGACTTTCAGCCTGGGAACAGCACTGATAACACCAATGTTTTTAGTTGCTGCTCAGTAATGTTTACTCCAACCAAGGACTTTCTGAGTCTCATGCTCTGCCAGAGAGGAGGGAACGCAGGGAGGAAGCAGAGACAGGGCACCTCACCCATACCAGCCAAAGAGATATTCCATACCAGCCAAAGAGATATTCCATACCACAGCACGTCATGCCCACTATATAAACTGGGGGCAGTTGCCTGGAAGGGCTAGGTCACTGCTCTGGTCGGGCTGGGTATCAGTCAGTGGGTGGTGAGCAGTTGTATTCTCTTC
>JBCJKH010028875.1:0-12132 GCA_039877255.1 Loriculus beryllinus | reverse complement strand
GGTCCTTTCTGGTCCTTTCCTGTGGCAAGGTAGGCTAAACCCAGGTGACCTACTAGATTCAATGTTTTTTTCCATGGATTTATGGTGACACTCATGAATAGAATTAAAATCTATTTGGATTTGCTAGCTCACTTCAGTTCATTGTATCACAGAACTTGAAATTAATGATTCATTTAGGACCAGAAGGAAAAGATTATTTAAAAAGTTATGTGCAGTTTGCCCTTGATGTTTCCATCATAAAAAAAAAAAATAAAAATAAATTGCATGCTACTGAAATTTATACAATTGCAATAAATTTTATAATGAACTGAAATTCTGTAGCCTACTTGTTTTAAGAAAGATGATGATAAAAGTTACACAAGTGAACTACCACTATATTTCCTTTGAGACTGCTAAAGCCTGAAGCTGTTTTATATTTCCACCTTTACACTTTGTGAAATTGCTTAATACCTGAATAATCAGGACACAAAATCCAACCACTTAACAACTTTTATTGATGTTTTCTCAGCTTGTTATTATATGTCCACTGAATTGTCAACAATTGTCATCTGAATTCTAAATGTATCTTTTATTTATTCAATATTTATTTTTAAAGCTTTCTACTGTAGTACTCCAGAGTCCCCTCCACATGGTTTCATTGTCAGTCAGACAGGTGGACAGCTCAACAGCATGGTTCGCTGGGCTTGCGATAGAGGTTTTCGGCTCATTGGGAAAAGTACTGCTGTATGTAGGAAGTCTCCATATGGTTATTACTCATGGGATGTTCCAGTCCCAGCTTGTCAAGGTAAATTCTTTCATTATAAAATAATACAGTGTAAGGAACTTTGTTTTTCCTTTTCTAAGGTAAGCCATCAGTTAAAAAAGAATAGCAGGTAATTATGTCATGGTTGTGCCTTTCTACCAGAATTTTTCTGCCTGATAAAACTTAAAAAAAAAAAATGTATTTTTTAAGAAATAGTATTTCAACAGAATTTCTTAAGACTAGCAGATACTAAGAATAATACATCTCTGTGAGGGGGAAAAAACACAAGAAATTTTAAATATGAAATTACTCAAAAAGTTCATTTGAGACTGAATATTTAGTAAAGTTTGTTTGTGATCCAAGAACTATATAGCAAATAGAAAGACCTGAAACTTGCTCTGTTTCCAAGAACAGGACACTGGATTAAAAAAACATTGCCTGTGATTTCATTCTAATCTTCCTTGGTTTGAATTAAAACTCGAAAGATTCATCATGTTAACTCTATATTTAGTTCTGCTGCTTTATAAAAAGCAAATTTTTTTCTACTTAACAATGAAAAGGAAAGGAAATGCTTATTTAATGCCCATCACAACTGTATTCTGATTCTTCCTTTCTTGAAAAAAAAAAAAAAATATTGTTCTGATAGCTTAACCTATGTCACTATTCAGTGAGCTATTAGAATGAATGTGTTTCATGAAACTTTGGAGATGTCTTTATTTAAAAAAAAAACAGCAGAGATAAATGATATGGGACTGTTTCATGTTAACAGACAAAAAGTCTTTGAACTATATGTTTCTAAGGGAAAGCAATCTAACCTTTATCAAAGGTGAAATAATCTCAGTTTAAAAGGTATTGAGAAATTTCTGTTACTACATAAAAAAGTGTGCCTGTATTTTTAAAAACTGAAATTGCCCCCCTTCCCCAGAAAAAAAGCACAGGCAATGCATTTGCTACATATATTGCTTAAGCTTTTTTCCTCACATCAGTTATCTAAGGACTGCCTTTATGGCAGTTATTTCTAGAACTTGATCAGATTGTTAATTATATGTTGCAAACAATGTTGAATTAAAAATAAACCAACAAATCAAAACAAGCAATTTACCAATGTCAAGTAGCAGATAATTATTCTCAACATACTGAGTTCAGGAATGGAAATAGTTGTAATACTCAGATAATACTTTTAGAACAAATGGTGTTAAGTGCTTAGTAATCTCATGGTGTCTGATCAAATACAGTTTGTCGCCACCAAATGTTAGCATATTGAAATTTATTTTATGTATGTATTAATAGAATAACAATTTAAAACAGTTAATTATAATTTATACATTATAAGGTGAGCTTTGATACATGATATCAACTTACTCAATTCTCCCAACAAGTGCTTATGCACAGAAAGTGATTTGTGGCCATTATATGTAGCTGCAGCTCACAACAGCAAACTCTTCAGGTTCAACCTAAATACATTACTGCAGAATGCCTTAGGAATAAGTTGCTTCCATACATATAACTTTCCATTGCTTTGCTGAGGAGAAAATTATCCGACATACGTGGGTGATACAGTCAGTTTATGCTACAATCACTTGTATCAAAAGTTTGAGAACATCATCAGTAAATGGCTCTCATGTTCTTTCATAAAGGGTATTTACAAGACAAGACAAGAACAGCTTTGCCTTTCCCCCTACTACTGAGCAATACTGTTTCACTACAGAGTAGTTCAAAGTCACTTCCAGGCTAAATAACTCCAACTCTCTCAGCTTGTCTGCATTGGAGAGGTGCACCATCTCTCTAATCATCTTTGTGGCCCTCTACTGGACTTGCTCCAACAGGTCCACTTACATCTTATTTTGAGGAACCCAGAGCTGGATGCAGTACTGCAGGAGGGGTTTCACAAAAGCAGAGTTGAGGGAGAGAAGCACATAGGGCAGAACACTGCACAGCAGTGTGAGAGAGAGGAATGAGGAGAGTACCCCTGCAAAACACCACTCATTACTGGTCTTCACTTGGACATCAAGCCACTGACAGCAAGTTTTAGAGTATGACCTCAAAGCCAATAAGCCAATTCTTCATCCACTGAGAGGTCCATCAGTGGTTCGTTCCACCAGTTTAGCAACAAGGTTTTCATGCAGGACAGTATCGAATGCCTTGCACAAGTCCAGGTAGATGCTGTCAGTTGCTCTTCTCTTATCCTGCAGTGCTGTAACCCCATCATAGAAGGTCACCAAATCAGTTCAGGTATGATTTGTCCTTAGTGAAGCCTTGCTGGCTGTCGCCAGTCACCTCCTTATCTTTCTTAGCGTAGTTTCTAAGAGAACTACAATGCATAAACTCTTTGAGGTGAGCAAGTGGGAGTTTATAGTGCAGAAGACGATAGAAAATAACTAAGTCTTTCTCTTTACTCAGCAATATCGTGTGGAATTCCTAAAGCTCCATTGAATGGTGGGATATTAACCACAGATTACTTAGTTGGCACTCGTGTTACTTATTTTTGCAATGATGGATATAGACTATCAGCCAAGGAACTTACTACTGCTGTCTGCCAGCCAGATGGTACCTGGAGCAATCACAATAAAACACCTCGCTGTGTAGGTAAGCAACAAGTAAAAACGCTCCAGTGAGTAAGAACCTGACCATACATTTTGTTTATTTATCCAGAGCACAAATCTTCACATTACTTAAACTTTTAGCTTCTGGTTACTTTAATCTATGAATAATTGATGGTATTAAATTATTGTGAAATACAGGTTTGAAATGTATATACCTGAGCTATATATTGAAACGTTCTGTGACAGCAGAAGAAATGCACTAGAGATTAAGAAAATTTTCAAACTAATGATTAATTTATAGCTACATTAAAGTTAATTGTTGCAGAGGTTTATGCAAAAGCCATCTCTAATGAGAGTTTCACAGTACATACTGTTTATATACTGTTAAAAAATCCTGTTTATTATCCAGAATTTAAAAAGGCTCTGGTACTTTGGGATACTTTGTCAAAAATGTTGCTTATTATTTATATTCCGCCCATCATTATTACACCATGTAAACTTGGGGGAATATCACTGAAAGAAAAAGCATGTTCGGTCCCAGAAAGAAGTGAATACCGTTCATTATAAATGGGGTATGAAAACCCAGGTGATCGTAAGACTGATAAAGAAATGTCAGCATATCTGTTGCACATTAAGATTTTGTTTATTTCACCCAATAAATTTTGGAGAGGAAAGAAAGCATACCCTAGAATAATTTTCAAAGGTTTTCTCTTTTTTCTGTTCTTCCTTTTTATTGCTGTTGAAAATTCCATTCTTTCATGCCTTTTCCTCTATCTAAAGAACCAGTACAAATGGAGAGAAAGTAGTATCCAGCAAAAATGGTATTCTCTGTCTTTTGATATGTTAGATTAGGCTTGTAGAACTTTTAGGAGGGGTTGGAGGAAGAGCATAAAATTGTGTAGTTGCTGAAAAAACATCTTGGCTATGGATAGTATTTTATCTGTCGCCAATGTACAGCCTCTCCGAATGAGTGTTTAAGACCTCATAGAATTTACCTGGGTAAAAAAATCGAAATGTAGCTAACATTTTAGTAAAGACTCTGATGGCTGACATAAAGTATCACAGTAGTTCCATGACTATCAATTTGCAGTGAATTCAATCACAGTATAGATTCTGTATACACCAGTTACATAGCTCTGTATACATAGTCACTGCTCTGTCTGGGCCATTGATCATTACTTACTAAATAAGACAACTCATACATGCTAACCACAGGCAATTTCAAATACAGCCTTGCTCTTCAAATATTATTTCACTGTATTTAAAATATATTTCTAAATTAATAAGGGCACAGATTTTCCTAATTTTCCTGTATTAAGACACAACTAACTATGTATTTTCATTATTTTGGAAGTTGTTACATGTCCAAGCATCAATTCTTTTACACTGGAACATGGAAGATGGAAAATAGTGAATGGCTCACATTATGAGTATAAAACAAAAGTAGTTTTCAGCTGTGATCCAGGATATTATGGTTTGGGACCAGCATCTATCGAGTGTCTTGCTAATGGCACTTGGAGTTGGAGAAATGAGCGGCCTTACTGCCAGAGTGAGTACATGTTGTATGTGCATCTGCTCTACAGACTTCAGATAAAAATATATCTTTTTTTTTTTTTCTGAAATAAAAATTAACTAATTTAATATTAGAATTTGTTATTATTTAGAAAATTTTTTCCTGCCTGGAATTCCTAGGTATCATGAAGGCTATTATTTACAAATGAAGTCCGTTAGGTTCAGTGACAAGGAAATAGCTGTAAGCATGACCTGTATCTATTTTTTTTTCTTTAATGAAAAATACTTAACACTCTAAAATGTATTTGTCTGGTTCACTGTATTAAAGAGGTAAGTGGAGTAGTTGATAATTGGCAAAAATATTCATAAGTATTTCTGGTTGATAATTATTATTGTCCTTGCGATACTCAGCTGTACATACCTGTTTTGATTTGGTTTTGCCATAAAGTTATTTCTTGTGGAGAACTTCCTACACCTCCAAATGGGAAGAAGATTGGAACTCAAATCACGTATGGATCTACAGCTATATTTACTTGTGACTCTGGATACATGCTAGTTGGCTCTGCAGTGAGAGAATGTCTGTCTTCTGGACTCTGGAGGGGAATTGAGACCAGATGTTTAGGTATGGATACTAATGTCATGGCTTCCTTATATTCTTTCTCTCTAGCAGAAAAAAGTGAAATGAATCAGCTTGTCTCTTTCTGTTAGCACAGACATTGAGGAGAGTTCTGCATTTTAAAAATTTGTGTGGCTGCTTCTAATTATAACTGTGGTTATCTTTCCACAGATTTAATCCCTTTTTCAGTATCTTCCCAACATACAAAACCTGTGTCACTGGATTGTTGTGTATGCCTCTAAAGTAGACCTGTACATAAGCAGTAAGACTGATTGACTCTAGATGTGTCAGCTTTAATTCCTATTCCCAGTAGAATAAAATACCTGCATAGTAGACCTGAACTCAGTGGTTGTTACAGAATTATTCTGCACACTTGCAAAAGATACAGAAAAAAAAAAAAAGTGAAAACTTCGCAGGAGCACTGCAACTTTCTTTCTCAAAGAAAATCTCTATCCAGATAATATCAAATTTGACACACTTTAGTTGTACATGGTTAGGCATCTTCTCTTATTTAAAATACTCAGACAGCAGTCCCTGAAGAGTTTATGAATAAAATGAACATGTGATCCCTGGCAAAAGTATTTCAGGGCTTCTTTTTAATTCATTATTATCATATGTACTTGATCTGGGTTGTTTCGTTAACTGCAGAGGCATTGATTTTAACACTGAATGCAATTAACATTTTAGTTTCGGTAGAAATCAAAGCTACGATAGTGTTCCAGTTTTAGAACTCTATATGAAGGTCATATTATATCTTGCTATTTGACATGAGAATGTAAAAGAGTATCTATGGACTGAGACTTTCAGAAGATTCTGAACTATAAATTAAATAGTAAGGGTTGTTGCAATATCTCTTTGTGCAGATTGCTGTTTAACTTTTTAGGCCACTCTACATCCCAAACAATTTTATTTCTGTAATACAGCATTTTTTCAGTGCAAATCTTAATTTAAGCTTAATTTAGATGACTCATGAATGAGCAAAACGTTTGCTTATCCAGCTACTGGTCCGATGTTGAAATGTTTTCTGACATATAGATGAGGGAATAGGAAGGCTTTATGTTTCAGTTTTACAGTGAAAACCATTTCGCAGAGAGAGAGAAGGAAAAAAAAATCTTCATGTTGGAGTTTCTTTTGCTTCTAAGCTGTCAGAAATTGTAATACAGACTTCTAAATCTAAAAGTTTAGGGACACCATAATATGTGTGTAATCAAAATGTTCTGTTTTTTGTTTTGTCTGGGTTTTCTTTTAATGGGTTGTCTGCAAAGGTTACAGCTATTGAAGTTTGGAGAAATGTAAAGAGAAACCAGCAAAGTTGTCTGCTATTTGTAAATAGCAACTTGAAAGAATACTTGCATTTAAGAATTTTGCCAAAATAATGTTATGTCAAGTGAAGATCACACAGAATAAATTTAATTTCTCCTGTTCTGTCTGTAAAAATAAAAAATTAATATAATTTTAATAAGTTAAATCATCTTTCAACGCTTCTCAGAAGATAGTAATTATAATTAAATTCATATACTATATTATCAAGTAACAATAAGCTGGTAAGAGAATGTGTTAAAGCAACTATAGGTCTAGAGAGGAAAACAGTAATCTAAAAGATACCTTTTGTATGAGATTGATAGGACTACAGCTTATATTCAAATGTATATCTTCAAAGCTATATAGCATATAAAAAAAGTATGTATGCCTTGGAAAAACAAGGGAAAGAAAAAAAGGAAAAGGTAATGACAGAGCAAATTTATAAAAGGGAGAGGGTAATGGCTACCATAATTGGTCTTGCAGCAACACTGCCTGCTGTGCTGCATCACTGTGCAGGAATGAACTTTCTGGGATGACTCAGAGTAACTTGTTGAAGAAACAAGAGTTTAACTAAGTGATTAAGCTGGAGGGATGGCTTCAGCCAATGACAAATCAGAAGGCAGAAATTTATTTAGAAAGGTTGAAAAAGAAGAAGTTGATGGAAGGTGAAGGAAATCAAGGATATGGTAGAATGTGGGAGAAGGGAAGCAAAATACAGAAGGAAGATCTATGGATCCGATAAAGATCCAAGAAATACATTTTTGTGCAACTTATGAGTAAATTCTGGGGTTTGTTCTCAATTACTAAAAATAGTAAGAAAAAATTAAATTTCACTTTTCGCTCTAAAGCTTTTCTGCTCACAGCCATTAACCTTTTTTATATTTTATCTTAGAGCCTTTCCACTAAACTAAAAAACGTACTTATGCTTGGACTCAAGTGGTTACTAGTGTTTTTCTATTCTACGTATTGAAGGTGCCTTTAAGAGTACACTTAAATGACAGTAATGAAATCCTACAGGATAAAATAATATCCACGTATTTGGTTAAAAAATACAGATTATTTTTTTCAAAAGTACTACTCGATTTTGCTTATTCATTGTGTTAAACTACTTAATTTCCATTTCAGTTATTTGTAATTTGAGGAATTTATGAAATTTGGGATAAATAAGAATTCAGGTATCAGCAACAGAACCTAAAACTAGTTAGTGTTGAACCTAATTAGATACAAACGAGTACTAGAGCAAGATAGGCTTTAAATCAAAATGAGTAATGATCCTTAAAACAAATATTTTCATAACTATAGAAAAATTTTATGGTTATTTATTTATTTTATTACCTGTAATCAGCCATTTATTAAGCTGAGCATTTCCCAGGGTGAAAATAAATAGGGTCTGCTTCATAGAAGGCTTGATAGTACTTTCAGATTTTAAAACTGATATCTGAAAGATGAATAGAACTTCTCAACATTTTCAAGAGTTTTTCTGAGATTGTCTTTCCTTTTTACAGTAACACTATTTTAGACTTTTTAACTCAAAGGAGAAGCACTATCAGAAGATAATTATTTTTGCAGCACCTTTTGTTGTTGGGTGTTTTATATTTTTGTGATGAGAGTTGGCTAATGTAGCTTGGCAGGAGGAAATACATACTCATTTCCAGAAGGCAGCACAATTTTTAAAATGTCCGTGTGTTGAAATTGATGTGGTAGAGATTAGTATGTGCTGAAATAAATCATCTTGAGGTCATTTGTTAGATTTTAAATTACTTTGGTTGCCATTTAACCATAGAATCATAGTATGGTTTAGGTAGGAAGGGACCTTAAGATCATGTAATTTCAACTCCTCTGCCATGAGCAGGAACACCTTTCAGTAGACCAGGTTGTTCACGGCCCTCTCCAGCCAGGCCTTGAACACTGTCAGGGATGAAGCATTCACAACTTTCTTTGGCAGCCTGTTCCAGTGCCTCAACAGTCTCACAGTAAAGAATTTAATCCTAATATGCAACTTTAAATCTACCCTGTTTAAGTTTGAATCCGTTGCCCCTTGTCCTGTCACTAACAGTCCCTGATGAATAGTCCCTTGCTTTCCAAGACATGCAAGCCCTGTAAAGAAGAAAGGATTTCCTGCAAATAATTCTTTCCTCCTCAGCTGAGGTCATCTTGACAGGTTAATTAACTTTGTTGAATAATAGCCTAACTCTCTTTTTTTCAATAATATCTTGATATGTAGAATTATTTCACTTCTGTGCTCATGTTTGATGTTGCTTACTGATAAAATAAGCATGGGCATGTTTTTGCCGTATAATGCAAAGTTTCTGTATTCATTTATTCCTACTCTTTAATCTCAGAGTTTAACCGCCAGAAAAGAAACCTCATTTGCAGCTGAGGTTTCAAAGGTTCTGACACCAATCTGTTACACTCATTCTTCATTGCTAATGCTGGATTTCATGTCAAGTTAGGTAATTTATTTGGTGCTCAAATGTTATTAATATCCTTCATTCTTATTTTTTGACTAATTTTGTTTCTTAATAATATTTCATGTAGTTATTATTCTCAAGATTTTCTAGACTGGAAATAAAGAATATTATAGTGCTTCCACCCTCAATCTGTGACTTCCCTGCTGCATTCACCCATTGCCATTGCAAAAGTTACATCTTTTGATTCAGTATTATAAATTATGGGTTACATTAAGACCTAGGGGCCTCAGTTGGATTCACAGAACTGCTGTATACGTCTTTTATATCCATAACATAGAAAAGATGGAACTACGCACAGTCTTACAGTACAGCACTAAAATAAAGACTTTGACAATGAATAACGCTATCCTGAAAAGTCTAGAATAGCTTACCTTGTAATATTCTAACATTCTAACCTAGTGTGAAGTCAGCTATGCACTGCTAGGGTGTTAGAATTTATTTTTTTTTTTTCCTGCCCAGTTAAAAGTAATTATGGTAAACTAATTGTTGCAAATCATTGAATGGAGATTTTGCTTAACATTTGCTAATTTTATTTCAGCTTTTATTCTATCCATAACTCAATTCTTAATGCAGTGCAATAAATATTCTACTTATTATTTGTTTGTATTGGCAATATACCAGGCAAGAGTGTATTTATTTTTCTCTAATTCTGGTGAATGCAGATCAGAAGTACAATACTGAACTTGCTGCTTGAGCTGCTTCTTCCTGTTTCTTACACAAATCTTGCATGATTATTTTTTCATGTTTTTGTTTTCAATAGCCTGTCAAAGTGACTACAAAGTTTTATATATGCTTGTAATTGGTCTTAGAATCAGAATATTACTTTGAGGATAAAAAAGTAATATTCCATTAGATAATAACAATACTATGAAATATTTTATCCATTATAAGTAAGTATTCAATGACTTATTGGCTGCAAATTGATCATAGAATCAATATTTCTTAAATGCTTGCTCATCTATTTGCAAAATGCATTTCCTGTCAAACAAGAGAAATTGTTTTAAAAAAAGTCAATGTTGTTGCTCAACGTTATAACCTTCATTTTCCCAAAAGTACTCTTAGTTTTTTTCACAGTATTCCCTTGTTTTCTATTTTTTATAGTTTTTCATCTGTTTTCAGTTTTCTGCTGTAGTTTTTCTGCCAGATTATGTTTGTCTTTACAGAGATCCCTTTCAATATGATACCCATTTTGCAGTACTTGCATTCAGTCCCCAGTGAAAACAGTCCACCTGCAGAACTTAGCTCCTGAGCAGTTTTAGATTGCATTTAGGAGGAGTAATTTAGCTATCTAATTACAAAAGACAGCTAGCCATGCCTTGTAGTTATATTGGATGAAGGCTAGTTATTATGACAGCTTTATGTTTTTTTTCTTGAGTTTCAAAATGCCAGATTTCAAAACTAAAATGCTCAACTTATGTAATGATTCAATTAGATGTCTCATTCAGAAAGAAAAGTAGTTTCTCAAAAAACTATACACATGCATTATTTGTTTTTCTCAGACTACCAAAGAATCAGTAGTAATCTGAAAGTTCTCCAGAATGAAAAAAAAACAAAACTTCAAAACCCCAAACTCACTATTATATGTGTGTATATGCAGCTACATGCAGACACATAATGCGCAAAGTATCACAGCCTTCAGAAACTCATTTCAGCATGTTAATAATAGGAAATAAACGTCTTTATTTGTCACAAATGAAAGTCCTGAGAAAAAATTAACAGCAGAATTGACCATGAAAACTACCAGGATATGAATGTGAGAATATCTTTAATGTATAAGGAACATTTCAGAATTCTTTTCTTCACAGGTACCTTAAGTGGAAAATGGCAAAAGGGAAGAATTCCACTAATAGTAATGAGAAAAATAAATAAACACGTTGCTTTTAGAAGAAACACAACAGAGACAGAGTAGAATGGAAGAGTAATTAAGTAACAGTTAACTTTTAAGATACGGATGGATAGTAGCAGGGGTTGTTTTGTTGTCTTAAGGGTTAGGGGTTTTCTTTCCTTCCTCTTCTTTTTTTTAATCGGTATTACGTTAGTAGTGATAGCAAGTATTAGAAGTGAAAGATCTATTTCCTCTGAGGGAGACCACTTCTCTAGATGCATGGAATAGAATGGGAAAATAAAGCAAACAAAAAACTTATGCAAAATATGCATGAATCTCTGACTTCATGGCAACTTAGGGAATTCATTCAACTGCATAAGTTAGTAGAAAATTAATGTTCTCACAGATTCTCTTAACAGGAAGTATGTATAGCGCTACACACACTTTCAGAAGAAAACACACTGAATTGCTTTCTGCATGCACATGAAACAAATAGAGGTGAACCCACAGTTTTGTTTTGGTGGGTGGGTGCTGTTTGTTTTGAAATTTTTTTATGTCTCTCAATCAGAGAAAACCTCCCCTGAAAAGCAGAATGAAAACTGAATATAAATCCTTCAAATCCCAAATGTTATTTGTTTTATTATATTTAGTTTTTTTTTTTTTTTTTTTTTTAATTGAGATGAAAAACCTGTCAGAAGTCTGGCATATCCTGGTTTTAAATGATATTTAATTCCTTAGCACTGTCACAATAAGCTGATTTAGAATTATGTTATTACAGAGCTGCAGTTTTATAATATCCTTCATGCATTTAGATTTTTTCATTTTTCAGTTTAGAAATCTTACGCAGGGATAGGCATAGGCTCTACTATTTAAAATATATACACTTCTTTACTAATAGTGACTGGTTCACAATTAGTCATGCAGTATAGTTAGCACTCCAAATATGTAATTGTTGTACAGAGTGGGAAAAAATAATGGAGGCAGAGGAAGTGATAGAATCATAGCCCAAGTTGGAAGGGACCTCAAAAGATCATCTGGTCCAACTTTTCTGGGGAAGGGGAGGTGAGATGGGATTATCTAGCACCCAGTGCAGTCACATCTGGAAAACTGCCAGTGATGGG
>JBCJKH010028874.1:0-20448 GCA_039877255.1 Loriculus beryllinus | reverse complement strand
TGGTTTGCAGCAGAGCAAATATAATGACTATCTCTGCTATTGGATACTTCTGTACAAAGAAACCAAAATGATGGATTATTCTTTAAAAACAGATCCAAGTAGTAGAGAAAAAGTAAGGCCAGACTGTAATTATTGTGAGAATTTATTCTTCCACTAAAGGTAGAAAAATACATAAGAGGCTTTACCTACTATTAGTTTTCCAGATAACAAATGTCATGTCTTAAAGTTTTATGTCTTAATGAAAGCATGAGCAAGATTGGAGAAGTATGCCACATCTCTGATAAGTTAAGAGATAGCAGGTAAAAAAATTGAAATACACTTAAAAGCTACAGCATAGAAACACGAGTCACTGTGTCACATACAGGTCAAAACCTATTAGGTGAATGGGACCTTGAGCATTATCAATATCTACCTTCTGCTTATCATGTTAACACAACTGAGTATCTTTTTCCTTAGTTGCTACATGTATTTTTGCCTTTTTTTTTTTTTTTTGCATTAAATTCACTGCTGCTACTGTATGTTCTACAGAGCTGATTATTTACTGTACTGTTTCTTTCCTTCTTTGTAAGTATTTCAATTAGTGATTCCTAAGGCTGTTGTAGGATGTGTCTCATCAGCTGGTGAAAGTAGGATAATATCTCTTCTGTGAGTAGCTACACAGTAAGGGCTTGCTAATTCTGGCTCTGACTGCTGTAGTCACATCTACAATGTGTCAGCCATGATGACATTTTAATTCAGAACACAACATATGTTTCTTTCTCATTTATTGCAATCACTTTCAAAGTACTTAAAATGAAAACATTAAAACTGTGCAATGATTCAAGATGTATTTAGTTTAGCCTTTGTACAGGTACTAGCTGTTCTTTGATAGTGTAAGCTAATTAGCCAGTAAAGTTGTTGGTACTGTACAAAATGAGAAAGAACCAAAATTCCAAAGTCTTGGGTATAAATTATGTAGCTCTTCTGACTACAGGGTATATTCTTATATTCATTTTGTGTCTGAACAGTTCTTTATAACAACACAAAATATCCAAGATCTCCCCAGAAGTGGTCATTCTTAGCCTATAAATTAAATAGTAATAACAATGATGTTTCCCTTTACAAGTTTTGATATTTGCATTTTGTGAAAGATGCCACCACCATCCCAGACTACTGGAAATGAGGAGTATGAACTGATAGAAGTATATTTTCACCTTTTCCAGCTATCATCCCTAGGCATTTGTTAGAGGTTACTTTGGAATGAGATGAAGGGCTAGACAGATCTTGGCAGTCAAACCTAGTATCACCTTTTTCTGGTTTTGGTAAGGATAGTTCCTTTAGTGTGTGTAAAGAATTAATTCAGTAGCTAGTTTAGTAGACCATTTTTAAGTTAGTATCAAAATAACAGACTCTCCAGGAAAAGGTTATCCGGGAAGATCTCATGAGAAATAATCTTACATGCACCTCCCCAGAAACAACAAATGGGCTATGTAAGGGTTGAGATGTGGTGGGGGAGACAATAATATGCTTTGTGACTTTACATGATTTATATACAGGCTCACTTTGGCTTTTATAGAGTAGAAAAAAAATGGATAGCATTATCCTTTTCATGAGGTACGCAACCTGTGATAATGTTCCATCAGTTGGGGATCATGCATGTTTTAATTTAGTGATTGTAAGTCACTGATAACATGGAAAAGAAAACTGATAATGTTGCATCCTGATTTTGCAATGCAGTCCTTTCCCTTGCGCAATTTGAACTGAAGAGATACAAGGAAATAGTTTTTCTAAATTAGGGGCCTCTAATGCTTAATTTTAAAATACTCCTTCCTCTCCTAATATTTTCCCTCCCACTTGGCAAAGCAAAGTAAAATTTACTTGGCTGAGGGATCCAGCACCATAAAGGATTTGCTGTGAATTCTTCAAGTTTAGCTGGCTGAAGGGAAAGGAACCAACAGAGCAAGAAAGAGAAAAGGGAAAGGCAAAGGGAAATGTGGATAAGAAAAATAAATGGGAAGAGACTGAACACCAAGAAGTTGGATGGCTTGCAGGAAGAAGCAGGTTGGAGGAGAGTTAGAAAACTCAATGCTTTTCCATAAGGAGTGAGGATCACTGCAAAGTTGGGGCTGAGCTCTTTCCGCAGCCTGGGAACCCAAGCAGCTGGGTCTCCCTCTTGTGGGAGAGAAGCTGCAGGCAGGCAGGCAAGCAGGCCGGCAGGGAAGAGCTTCATTGCTATGTGTATACCGTATGCTATGGGCAATAACAAAATGGTGCACTTAATCCTGAAAAAAAGTACTCATCTTTAGAGACAGATACTTATCTACATCAGATGATGCAAAAGCACATTTCACTGCTGTTTTTCTGATTTGGACATTCACAGGTTCTCTTCTGTTTATAAACAAAATATATGCTGTAACTGAGTATCACTTTTTCAGTACTATAGTATAGAACAGTAGCTTTTAGAATATCCCAGTGTGATTCCAGCAAATTTCAAGTAATTGAGATTGGTGTAAATTCATCAGTTTATCTGAATTGTTGCATTTGTAGCATTTCTTGGAATTCTTAATAGGTAATTGCGTAGGCAAGTTTCAGGTCTAACTCTGAGTTCACTGAATTTCTTTTTTCCTAGCAATAATTCAGAAGAGGCTAAAGAAGGAAAAGAAAGCAAAGAGGAAATTGCAGGAAGCACTTGAATTTGAGACTAAACGACGGGAGCAAGCAGAACAGACACTGAAACAGGCAGCTTCAACAGATAGTCTAAGGGTCCTAAATGGTAAGAAGCCTCAGTGTCATTAACTTTCAATTTAAGTGCCAAAAGAAGCTTCTTATATTGAAATTATAATTGAATAATATGATGGGATAGAAAAGAAAGAAAATCTCTTTCCTTAATTCCAGCGATGCCTCTCTATTTACTTTATATAGTGTGTGCAAATAAACTCACTGGAGAGAATGTTCAAACTAGTACAATTTTACATTATTAGCTTGAGAAGTCAATCTTTTTTTTCTTCTTCTTTTTCTACCCCCTTTTATGCTTGAAAAATCTATTGCTCATTAATCTTCCTAGTCTAACAAAAAATTGTCCTTGCCTCCAGTCATTGTTCAGCATTAAAAAAAACTGACAAATGTTGATTTGTCAGAATCAATTCAGAATTGGAGTAACAGGTTGTAAAAAGGCTATAAGAATCAAATGAAATATGTGTCAGTCTTACCTTTCTATGTTTCTAGACTCTCTGACCCCAGAGATAGAAGCTGACCGCAGCGGGGGCAGAACAGATGCTGAAAGGACAATACAAGGTAGGAATTTGCAAAAGGCTATAAATCTAGATCTTGCTATATGAGTTTTTTCCTCAGCTTTAGACTGCTATTCAAGCATGTAGCCTACCATCTGGGCCACATCAAAACAAGTTCAAACAAGGTCAAGTTCATCTTGCTTGTTTATAAGAGCAAATACATTCTGTACTGATAGATTTTTTTTTAAATTAATAGGTCATTTCTGTTTATACAGAGCAATTAAAGAATAATAAATTTGAAGCAATATTGGGTTGAACCTCAGGCATGCTGAATACAGGTTTTGTGCATATGCATAGTTAGATTTTTGAGTTAACAATGTTTGTAAAGGTATACTTGAAACATTTTAAGCCTTTTAACTATGCAAATGGCTGAACCTAATGGGTATCATTCAAGGCATGATGAGAATTTCATAGCTAATATTCAGTGGCAGTTACTGAAAGGTGTGTTTCAATAACCTACTGTGAACATTAACGATAAATAGTTTATTCCCTTCTAGGATTTTTCATTTACTATATCCCATTATTTACATTTTAATAAAATAAATCTGCTGAGTAAATTTATACATGAAATACTAAAGAGAGCGCTGTTACTTCCCCTGTGAATCTAAATGTATATATGTATTGCAAACACCAAGATACTAGCAAAGAACACATTTTTAAGATAGTATTTGTGTTATAGTGTCTGCTCTAGTCAACAGGCTAATCCTACGTAGTGAATACAAAACAGTAAAAATAGCATTTGTTTTAAATTGTAAATGAAGATGCATTTTTCAGAGGCAAGCTTAAAATGATTAGCTCTAGTAATCACTCTCAATTGCCTTTATTTTGCATTTCGAAGTCAATCATCTTAACCATATCGTTTGACATCTTCTGTGTGTTATTTAATTGCATTTTCTAGCTCCTTAGGAGTTGTTACTGGTGTGCCACAAGGAGGCTGTAACAACAGACTAAAAAGTCAACAAGCTTTTAATGTATTGAGCATATAAACAAATACAAAAGAGGCAATAAGTTCTGATGAAAGACAAACACACGAATTAAAACAAAAATATTTAGATTTAAAACAAATTATGTCTGCAAAGTCAATAACTCAGCTGTTGGAATATGCCAGATTAAATGTTGCCTGGGAAGTGGGTACGTTACTAGGTTTGCTATTCCAGAAACCTGCTTTCTTTCCCATAAAATGTATGCTTTATTCAAAGCACCATTTGACGTAATTCAGTTAGTATGAATTCAGTCATTATGTCATTTTGTTATAATCCAGTCATTGTGTTATTTTCTTTGATGCAAAGACAGACTTCTAATTTCCTGTAAGGCCATTCTGTTAACACTAGTTACTGCAATACCTGAGCTCTTTGCAAACGTTAATTACTTTATCTTCGGAGAATGCCTGCAAGGAAGTGAAATTTGGGGTATTCCAATTTGAAAGCTGGGAAATAGAGTCACAGACACATTAAGATGACAAACTACTTAATTTCCAAGTATTGAGGACCTAATTTTTCAGGAGACTTTGCATTTTTTGGCAAATGTATTCAGTGTATTCAAATCACTGTTCCTGCTGATTTCAGTTTCACTTATGGGTTGAGATACCAAACTGGATATTTATAATATGAGCAGCACAGTAATTACTAGCTGTTTTGGAAGTATGTCTTCTAAAGGACTTATCCCAAACTACATAGGAACAGCACTTCGGCTTTTAAACCATGATTATCCATTCTTTTCCAGCTATCCTCTGCCTTCTTATTCTCATTTCATATATTTCCATTTCTATAACAAATGAAATCAAGGACTTTAATGGCAACACTCTCAGTAATGATGACCCTTTTCTTCATTCATCTGTCCAAAGTGTTGCAGGTTAAAACCCCCGAAATCTACAGATTATTTAATTGAAGGCTGGACCATGATATATTCTGATCATGATACTGGATCATGTTGCAAAGGCAACCTTAATTCTGACATTTCCTGCCTCTACTTTGCAGTCTTAACATAAAATTAAAACAGGCTGTTTATAAAGGAAAGCCAAAAAAAAAAAAAAAAAAAAAAAAGCAAGAAATAGACTTGTAATTTCTTACAGTTTAAAATATTCAGCTTAGTTGTCATGAAGCAGTTAAAACTTTTAGAGCTACCTGAATATGTAACCCTAAAACCCAAATGTAGGAGCTTGTTGTCTTTGTGGATCAGCTGTTACAGGGTGACAGGTTTCAGGAAGAGTTCAAGAAACAGTCAGTAGCAGATGAGTAATGCTACATGTCAGGCCTCTTTGTGTTCACTTCCAGTATTGGAAGGAGGATCCCCTTTCACCATGAGCTCCCTTTACTCTGTGTCACCCTTAGCACGTATCCCCATGTCTCTGTCCCAGTTCCTCCTGACTTCTTCCTCCTCACTCCATTTCCAGCTTTTGTCAATGGCTAATCTCACTCTACTGTACATTACACTTTTTTTTTTTTTTCACTAACTTCACATTCTTCCAGCTTTCTCTTCTGAACTCAAGTTTGACCTGCCCAGTCATTTCGAGAGCTGCATTGACATTTACCATTACCAGCCTTTCATGTTTGGTGCCAAATCTCCGTCTGTATTCCCTGCTTTCCCCTGCCTTCCTATCAAGTTCCCTACTGCGTTTAGTACATATTCTGTTTCATCTTCTGCCTCCGCCTAGATATCAGGGAGGCAAGCACTGAAGAGCGCTCTGTTCTTATTTCAGTATTTAGCACAGCAACTGTTTGCAGGAATGAGGAGAAAGAGAAGCAGGTTAAAAACTGCTTCATTCCTGCAGCACTGGGATAAAACATGCTCAGTACAGATGGGCTCCTTGGAGAATTTAGTTGCAAAATTCTGTAAAAGCTTTCCAATGAGTGAATCTGGGATTTTTCTGACACTTTTTTTAATTTTTATCAGGACAACAAAGACTGTATCTTTCCAATTTTGCAATATTTCGGTTATGTCCCTACACTTTATCTGTAACTGATACATTATAATTCATACTCTAGTATTATATAGAATATACAGTAGTATATAGAATACAGTAGTATTATATAGAATACAGCAGTATTATATAGAATATACAAAATAGTCCATAATTAAGAATACGATCCTATCTCCTGTTTCAGGTTCTGAGAAAAAAATACTTGCAAGGGAAATTCTTATGTGTTTCTCATTCCTCTCACAAACATATCTCTATATCAGTATCAAAGCCTGTCAGGGGTAATAGTCTTTTTATCCACAATCATTATGTTATTTTCAACTTCCTGAATTAAGCATGCTATGCAGTTCTGTAATGAAGCAAACAAAGGTAGAAAAGCTGTTGCATTCTATGGGCAAGTGAAATAATTGAAATACCAAGTGTAATGTCAGCATTTACAAAAATATGCAAGGAAATCATAATTAAAAATGAAAACTTTTTCTACTTTTTTATAAATAAAAGGATACTTCTCAACTTGCAGTTATATTTAATGTTGGTATTTTTAGTTATTGCTTCTGTGAGTAAGGAATAGGACTAATTTAAGTGTAAAACATAATTGCATTTGTCAATAAGAGGGGTATGTCGTGTTCTATCTTTCATCATGTAGCACTCATTCAGATTTACTTTTAGTTCATGGAAAGTCTTTGTAAGATGGGAGTGATAATAAAAAGAAATTTGAGTATGAGACTATAAAAAGAAGCTGTACAGGATATTTTAAGGTTGGGTTGGGTTGGGATTTTTTTAAATACTGGGTAGATAACAGTTTTCTGGAATATCCACAAAATACTAACAAATAACCATAATTAAATAACCCCGTTGTGGGTCTCAGATATATTTGCATATTTTTTATTGATACAAACAGATACAGAGTTATTAGGAACTGGTGTAGACACTGGTTTTAAATGTTTTCTTTCTTGCTTCTGTTTAAAATAACAATAAAGCAGATTATCCTCTTCTCCATACATATTGTAGGTTCACTAGATGCCTATGCCTAGCTCCCAATCCGGTTTCCCAAGACCCCCTCATCCCACACAAAAAGGTACCATACAAAGATAATGTTTGACTTTTATATACTGTTTTGTTACCAGACCTCTTACTAAGCACTAGAACAATAACATTTACTGCCACTTACTTTCTTATTTTCATTAGCATTTTCTTCCCCATCTGCTTACTTACTCCATATTTTACTTATTCCATGTTTACTTACTCCATATTTTACTTACTTACTCCATATTTTACTTACTTACTCCATATTTACTTACTGCATTTTTGCCTGCCAGCATTATTATTTTTTTGCTATAAATCCCACATTCCAAATTTTCTGTCCCCCAGTAATTTACCTCCCAAGTCCTGTACACTCATCTTCATTACATTTGATCGCTACCTTTATGCTTTATTAAACCTCTAAAAGTGTTCTTCTGAACTGTCTTCTTGTACTTCTGCACTGTCTTCCCCATTGACCATTCTTTTCATATGGTCCTGTGGCGTCCCTATCATCTCTTCCTTTTCCCAAATTGTTCACAAATTCTTTTGTACTTCTCTCCCAAAGCTGTCCTGTTAAGAACAGGAAGCTTAACCAAATTTTTTTTCTGTCTTGGGCTGCGATTTTTTTTTTCTCTTCTCTATTTCCTTTTTTCTAGCAGTTGCCTCAGCCTGTACCATTTCTACTTTCTTCTAGTTAATATCCAGCTTCTACATGCCATCATTCCATCTGTTTCTGAAACCAGCTTCATTGTTTTCTGTTCGCAATCTCCTCACCTTGTTCAGTTTCCATGAATACTCAGGCCTTTCTTTACTTTTTACCCAAATACCTGGTTGTGTTCTGAGAGACCCTTTGCATTGTGCCTGTCCTCAAACTTTTTCTGTTCTACTTCACTCTTTCAGTCAGTTTTGACTTAGCTATGCATTTTCCTCACGTGCAAATTCTGTTCCTTTTGTCCATCACTAAATATTTCGTACCTCAGTTCCTTATTCTGCTGCAACTTTTTTTTTTCCTTCTAGCACATTATCAGACTTTCTCCAAATGAGTTTGTTTTACCTTACTCTCCCTGTCCCTAAGCAAAATTAAGTTACACTTTCTAAGCCCTTTCCCACCAACTGCTTCTTCTTGCCTTTTTCTGATTTTCCACCTATTCTGTAGGCTCATATTAACAGTGCAGTTCAGTATAATTCTGGTTGGCATCAGACCATGCTTTACTGATGTAAGTAAAAAAGGCACTTAGCTACCATGCACATAAAAGCTTCCAGGACCATCTATCTCTTTCTCTCTCAGAAAAGATAAGACAGGAAATGGAAATGTTGAGCAGATCAGGAATAAAGGAAGAAAACAACTGCAATTCAGCCCACTGACTGACTGCATAGTCCTGTATGAAGTTACTTGTAAGGCCTTTGAAGGCTACTGAGGAAGAGTGAGAAAGAAATTATGATTCAGCTTTGCCCATGCCAAGAGCTTAGTGTGTTCATTTTTCTAAGTACTAGGGGAAGATGCCCTGTAGCTGCCCTCCACATTAGTAGAAATTGCCTAGATACAGCTTCAGTCTTTTGCCTGAAAACCTAACCTAAATTGTTTTCTATGTTGGTTTGAAATCTGTTTTTCAACTAGCAAAATCAGTGTAATAATCTCACCAAACAGTCTTTGAGTCTTTCTTGCTGTACGTGTGTCTGAAAGATAGCTGACTGAAGGACTTCCACATTGAAAAGGAAGTTTCGGTGGTTCTGCGAAGCTTGTACGCAGAGTTCCACTTCTGATATATAAATCTTGGACAGAAGCATGTGGAAATATGTGATGATATTTTTTATGAGATCAAAATTTTATTGAAAAGGGCATTATCACGACTGTTAAGTCAAGCATTCCAAAATCAGGAAATGGTAGAATTAAGGCTGTCTTCCGCACCTTTGTTCAACTGTCTTTGTGTATGCATTGTGATATAATCTTTAATTATATGATTAGATACTGTATTTTACACAGTACTCTCATTCAGTGCAGGGGACAAGGATATAGTTGAATAAGTGGGTATCTATCCAATATTTTCTCTATCTTTGGTGCTCACTGTGAGCTCTCATGTTTTATATAATACCTGATTTGTATATAATACTTTAATCATTAGGCATCATGCTTTACAGAAGAGGCACAAATTATCTCAGTTTCTTTCATATGACAAATCTTAATTTTGGCATTTCCTAACAGTTGAGTGTTTTGCTGCACCATTTGAATAATGTCCTAGGTAACAATTTCCTTGGGTTTTCCTTTTCCACGTAAGCTACAGTCAGAAGTTTCACAACCTTATGGTCTATGAATCTTTAGCTTCCTAGTGATAAAGCTAACAAAGTAACTGATAAACTGTAATACCTTATTATGAACAGTATGGTATAAGGAATGACCATTTTGCCATGGGGTTTTACAGATACTTGTTGAGAAAAATAAAGACAATCTTGGGATACAAATTTATGCCCTTGGGAATTGTCCTTGTACTTTTCTTGCACCTTGTATTTATTTTAACAGTGTCTCGATCAAGTTTTCTTATTTGTGTTTCTTCCTTATCTATGGCCTAATTTTCCATTTCCAAATTTTATAATCTTGCCTCTTTTTTGCTTACCTTTCAATACAAGTTTCTATTCATTTTCAGTTATAATTCCACCCTCTAATTTTAACTTCTCACGCCTAATATCCTTGTTAATCAAGATCCAGGCATCTGCAAATAGTGGCTTATAACACTATATGTATGCCACACATCCAGTTACTTCTCAAGATTTCTTCCTCTTCAGATGACTTTATCTGACTTTCTTACCCTGTATGTCTTCTGTCCTCCTCTTTCCTTCTATACTCAGCCACTGGGTCCTGTTCTTGTCTAGTAAGTCCAAACCACTCAATCCCTCAACTTCAGTCTCTGTACTGTCAGCCAACCATTTCTTACTATTAGCTCCCTTTCACAGTGTCTTCCAGTACCCTAATTTCTGTGTTTAACCAGTCTCTGTCACTCCTTCTAGTTACGTTTTCTGTCTCTATTTTCAATTCCAACTGCATTAGACTTCTTGTCCTAATTTCTCTAAATTTTAAGTTTTATGGGAGGTTATGGTTTATAGACTTGGAGAAGATTACTGTTGGCTGTAACAGGACACATTTGCCAGTGCAAGACTTCTCTCAAATTAACTAATGATATTTTGAAACTAGTTTTCAATATCCTCAAATGACAGGACATCTGTTTCTTTCTGAGAGCATCAGTTCTCTTTTCAGCACATTTTAACTAAAATGCCTTTTCTTTTGTGTTACTTTCATTTATTTTGCCCATGATACTGACTGTTATGACCAGCATCAAGTCAATTTCTCTTATCCATTATCCTCTGTAGAGTCCCTTCAATAGTAGTATCTTTCTCCCAGGGCTTCTCTCTCCTGTCTTTGCATTTTCTCTCTTGCTCCCTGTGTCCACCCTTCCTCTTAATCAAAAGCAATTCTATTTGCACCCATAGACCCTCAGAGACAAGGTCATCTATCCGTATAATGCCATGTAAGCCAATGGTCATGTATTCTCTACAGTACTGACTGATTAAATCCAAGAAAAGGAAAGCATCTGATTTATACATTTTACCAGGTTTTGTTCTTCCCTTTTTTTTTTTTTTTTTTTCTCATTAAACTTCTTAGAAATGTTCAATATATATATATGGACTTGTAAATTTTGCATTTTTATTCAATTGACACTTGTTTATCAGGTGTTCCATTTTTATTGCTTCTTAGTAAGTACTGTGGATTATTTGTTACTTATTTTTGCATGTGACTTCTTGCAGAAAGGTGCTTCAGTTTAGTATAGAGTAAGGATTCTCAAATTAATTCATCAGCTCCTTTTGAGAACGAAAATACATTTTCATTTTCCTATGTGACATCCTTTCTTCTCTGCTGAACTATTTCAATGCTGTTTCAGCTTTCTTATATTGCTGTTTTCCCATTTTCCTTTCCCCCCTGTTTCAACCTCCCCCTCTCTGCAAATACTACTCCTGAATATCCCAGATCTTCCTTATTAAGGAACTTCTTTGACCTGTGAGGCAACATCTGTGTATGATGTGAAGCTATGCGTGTGCTGGTTGACCAGGTGGCTTGACTAGGAGATGCATACGTTCTGAGGGATCAGTGACAAGCTAGGAGATATACATTTTCTGCTGGACATCTTGTTGCTGCCTCTTGGCAGCTGGGCAAATCAAACAGTACACGATGCTTCTCAGCAGCTGATGGGCCAAACAAATGGTTTTTCAAGCTGCAAGAGACCCATGGCCCACCTGTTGTGCAGGCCTGCTATAAAGGTTGAACATTTCAGCAGGGAAAAGAAGTCAAGAGCTGGAAACAAAGCTGTCAGAAGCCTGGAAGGCAAAGGTTGGGGTTTTTTTTCTAGATATATTGAATAACTGCCCAAGGAAACATCTGCTACTTTGCTAAGCTGTTTATGGAAACAAACAGCTGACTATTCTAGACCCACAGAAATATGAAAAGGATCTGTCAAGCAGCAATTACAAAACAGTGGTCTGGGTTTTTTTGGAGATGAACTTTTCTGTGACTTTCAGCCACTTAGCCTGATATTCTGTTAGTCCACCTTCAATTCCAGATTATAAAAAAAAAAAAGCAACAACATCAACAAAATCAGCAAAACCACAAAAAACAGCAACAAAAGCAATCACTCCTACAAAAATAAACCAAATACAAAAAACTCCTCACAAAAAAATAACAAAATAAAAACCCCCACAAAGCAAGAGCACAAGCCCCAGACCAAACCTAATACTTCCTATTTAATTTGTCAAGGAAGACTCTATTTTTAGTTTGGAAGTCAAAAAGCAGTAAGATCTGCGTATGTGAAATACCATGTCTTGTGAACATGTGACTTTCAGTAATCTAACAGATAAATTTTGCATTTTTCTTTTACCTGTCTGATTATCAGGCTTCCTCCTTAAGTTTTCTATTCTTAAGGTTTCTGAATTTCAGTAAGGCAACTACAGTTGCAACTTTCAGTCTCTACAGCTTTGGTTAACTGCAGACATAAGATAGGACCATGCCCTCCTTAGGGCTATTCTAGCACCTCTAGCTACAAGGTCACCAGAAAACTGTGACATCTGAGTCACCAGAAAACTGTGACAAAGACAAGAGAATGGAGCAAAGCTGTTGTAGTGACCCGCTAGGGTGTGATGTCTGCTTTCTTGTTATTGATCCTTCTCTGCATGCATGCCAGAGTTTGTCAAACAAATTGATGCACTGGTGAAAATGTATCAATTTTAGAAGCTGAAGGGCAGAGTCTTTCCTGCATTGCTCTTCTCTGTTATCTTTCTTATACTCAAAGTATTTTCAGACAAAGTGGTTGTTAAAGCAGGAAAACTGTTGGAAGTTTAGTGTCTAACCCTCAATGACATTTAGTTTAGCTGCTTTACTAACTCCCTTTGGTTAGTCTACCTGATTGTATTTTATTTTTGTTCAGTCTTCCAAAAATATTTGCTGGGTAAATACTGTTCTTATTTGCAGTAGCACATGCTTAAAATGCTTCATTTTCCCTCTGATTAGTGCCTTAAACTTCATCTGCTTTTTGACTGCAGTGTGTAACACTTTGTATTGTTGGGGTCATGCACTTATTATTCAACTATACAGTGCTGTGCACTTCAATGAAATTATATACATATAATGAATAACAACAATTTGTGTGCGCTACTTTGAATTTCATTACTGTTGCGGAAGCTATAGCTCTGAAAATAGGTTCTCTAGTTTTTACACATTTTAGAAAACGCTGGGCTCTCTCCTGTACGCTAATTTAAATATTTTATTTTCCCTAAGAAGAATAAGCCTTACTATCTTTACAACCTCACTAGTTTTAAAGACATTTGTTTTACTAATTTTTTTGTCTTTACACACAATCCTCTGTAGTACATATTTTAAACCTAGATTGTACATTAGACATTCATGACATCTCTTGCTCATTTGTTTTTTACTGTTGAAATCTGAATAGTCAGTGAGGAAACATACAGCAAGGATTTATTTTGCTTCATATTTCCTTGACCATGAGTAAATACTGAAATTATCTTACCATGCATGGAAACCAAGAAGTAATAAGTATGTTCCCTATCCCCCTCCCTAGAAGTCCAGCACTTTGGCAGGTTTTCAACCCAAACTAATCAATTAAAGACAACATTGATTAACTTAAACAGAAGGTGGTATTGATTGCAGGCAGTAACCTATAAATAGACAATTGTTTCATAGTGTTCACAGGTCACTGTTAGCTACACCTTTAAACTTTAAGGTACATAATCCTGTTATCACTCAAGAAGGAAAGGAAGGGCATAGAGTTAATGAACAGTTACATATATGTTTCAAAGTATTCTAATAGAGCCCTCTTAGTCAACACTTACACTCTTACATAAGCTTTTTCACATTCTCTTTGAAATTGCTATCTATTGCAATTTACGTCTCATTTTATAGCTGCATATATACGAAGCTGCTGGAAATCAAATATGTTCATTACTTTTCTACTGAGATAAATGATTAATCAATCAGGGGCTTTCTTCCAACATAGTACTTTAGTGGACTTTTAAAGCAAGTATGTGTAAAATTAATGACTAAGCATGAACACAGTTAAATGGAAAAATTCAGGACAGTAAGAATATTAAATAAAGCACATTGTGCACCAAAAAGGCTATTGAGACTTTATATAGAATTGTTTTGCTCTGTTGCATTTTTGTTCATCTCTTACTCCCTCTTTCCTCCATGTTCATATTATTCAAACAGGGAAGGATAGAATCTATGAATTCTTACCTAACCAACTTCTGAAGTCACCCCCGTTGTCTTGCTACCTGGAAGAGATGGTCACTGCAAGCCACTAAACTACCTAGTTGTTTCCCATGAGTACACTTTTCCATTCGTCTTCTCCCTCAGGAGGTAACTGAAACCTAGTTACCTCCAGGTAACAGGCTGCTAAAACATACATTCAGTGTGTTTTAGCGTAGTATCATCAGCTGAGGAACAAATCAGGTTTTCTCCTTCCACAGAAAGAACTAAAAGACTTTATTTTTTTTAAGCCAGGATGAAAAATATATTAAAACATCATTTCAGTGAAATGGCGTTTCTGTAGTCTATCATGAAAAAGATATAAACAGTGGATTTCTAGTTCCTTCACAACTGAACTGTAGTCCTGTGTCTTTTAGGTTGATTGAGGAATTAGATCTGCTGACTGTAAGCTTTGTGTTGACCAGTGTTTGCCTCTAAACTGTGTAGAGAGCTGTTCCTTTTTTTCTCTCTTTTTTTGTATCAGCCACATTTACTACTTCTTAGGTGTGTTGGAAAGTGGTATCATGTCAGCTGTGTCGTAAAGAAGAGTGCTTCTTGGCATTTGGTTTCTAAACTATTATAGACATTAAAAGTTTCTGATGTTTGTGTATCATCCACTTATAAAGTAACTTCATTTGTCAATATATATTATAATATATTATATATATTATATATATTATTTGATTATTTCTTGATTTGATATGATCACCCCTCATATATCAAGTTGACCTGTGTGTTCAGCTTTTAGCGAAGAGACTGGACATAAACTCTAGATTCTGTTACTTCTACATAAATATAACCAGTTTCGTTAAAATGACATTTAAAAGGTTTGAAGCTACAATAAAGGAATAGAGAATGGATTGTTTAATTTATGTATGTTCTGCTAGATTCCTAACCCAAAGCTCCATAGAATTTCATTCTACAGCTTCCTTCTATACAGGCAGACTCAATACCTGCTGTACTTTTCTACCCATTGAAGTGAAGACAAATCAGTATCAGCTTCCTGTATTCTGGGAGCTGAAGACTAAGCATTCATTCTTTGCTACTTAATTTCCTTTTGATATTTTGGTAAAAAAAAAAAAAAACAAAAAAGATGCAACATTTAATGAAACCTGAGTCATCAACGGCAAAACTATCCCCAAATATGGTATGGCAACAGCAAGAAGCTGTTTAGCTGCCAGCTGTTTACATAGAAGAGTATTCAATGCGTTTCTCCTATGATGTAAACCCATTTTACGACAGCAGTGGTGCAACAGTATTAATTAAATATTTTGACGTGATCATAGAATCACAGAATAGTAGAATAGTTAGGGTTGGAAAGGTCCTTAAGATCATCTAGTTGCAACCACTCTGCCATAAGCAGGGACACCTCACACTAAACCATGCCTCCCAAGGCTTCGTCCAACCTGACCTTGACCACTGCCAGGGATGGAGCACTCACAACTTCCTTGAGCAACCCATTCCAGTGTCTCACCACCCTAACAGTAAAGAATTTCTTCCTTAGATCCAATCTAAACCTTCTCTGTTTAAGCTTTAACCCATTACCCCTTGTCCTGTCACTACAGTCATTAACGAAAAGTTATTATTTGGGTCCTTTTAATACTATATACTTATAGCTCAGAGGTTTAAGAGGTGAATACTCTGAAAGCTTAGAGAACTGTTTGTTTTACTGGCCAGAAGAAGAAATAAAAATGAATTTGCTGTCCAACAGTTTTACAGGCGCTGGAGTGCAAGTTCCCATTAATGTAAATTACAACTGTATTTATGCAACTTGATTCAAAGTAAGTTTGCAGTTCTCAATGGCATTGGCAAGAAAGGGCTCCTACTGAATCCCCAAAATTGCCCTGCTTCCTCTGGCATATTGCTTTCTCCAGTAGTCTGGAAAGTATCTAGATAATGCTCTTTTGGTTGAGAGTCGTCATTCAACATTTAATCTGTGCTACTGCCATGAAATTCTAGCCAAGACCATGTTTTCCAGTGTTAAGTGCTACATAACAAAGTCCCTTTCCTGAAAATTTTAGCAGTATTCAGTAAGTCACCGGGAAATCCACTCAAGGCAGAAGAATCTTATCTACACCTCTATTCATCACCATAGGCTACTTAAGACAATCATTCACAGGAAGACCCAAATTTGCAGAGACCTACAACTATCGAATCACACTAAACTCTTTGCTCAAGTTTCTGTGCAGATCCTGCCCTGTTGTTCCTCAAGTCTCCGTGGCATATGTTTTTTTCCCTTGCCAAAGTTTGCAAGGCTTTCTATGTATCACTAATTTCTCGCCCTCTCAAGACCCAAAAAACCCAAAACATTTCTCGAAGGCAGCCTTAGTTCTGAAGGAAGTGCTCAAACACACCAAAGTCCCTGCACTTCTCAGGCTCTGAAGCAGGTTGCATTCATCCAACACCTATGTCTAAAGGTGCCCAGGGGAAACAAGGAAAGCGTATGTCTGTGCCGTGTCTTGCTGAGCTCAACTCTCAGCTTGGATCTAAGCAGGCAAAGGTACAACTTCCCATTCAGCCTGATTTGGAGCATATGCACTGGAAATGCTACAGAATTTATGATTTTGCATAGAAATGAAGGTTCTGCTTGTTGCATTTCCCACAGAGCAGGAAGCAAACTAAAAATAGAACAACTGAGCAAATCGTACAGATTGATTTTGGCAAGTACAGACTTAACCCCACTAAGGCTTTTTAGAAAACATGTAAGACAAGAGAAAACAACTATCACTTTAAACAAAGCAAACGGATACCATTGAAAAAAAGGTCAGACAAGGGGAAAAGTTAAACTGCCAATAAAATTTAAATCCAAAACCAAGGCTTGTACATAAGCAAGCAAAGAGTTATCTTTAAACAATTCTGTAAAATTCTTATTTTTTCTTTTTCCTTTTCTTTCCTTCTTAAGTAGACCAACATTGGGAGTATTTAAGTATATTCCCATGTCTCAGGTAACAGTCATTCATCCACACTGCACCCTGGCAGTTCTTAACACAAGCCAAGACACCTCTCAAAATGTGAATGCAGGAAACGTAAGTGCCCTTTTATTCCCTTACCAGCCACTACCTGCATGAATGACACAAGCTCTAGACTACTGTGTGACTCTTTCAAAATCGTAATTTGCTGTTGTCAGACTGGCTTCAACAAATAAATGAAATATTACTACCGCTAACAGAGAGAGAGAGAATAAAGAACATGCAAGAAGACATAATTTAACTACTTCTGGTAAGATTCCTTTTTCTGGAAGGCAAGAACTAAAGCTGTACACTTTTTAAGCTGTCAGTACCAAAAATCCATCAATCTTAGAAGTGTCAGTACCTGATCACTGATATCTCCTTACAAAGCAGTGCTCCAAGACAGTGAAAGGGAAGACACACTGATCTTCACAGTTGCTATGGGTGTTGCTTCTGTGCCAAAATCCACTCCCAACACTGCCTACATGAATGCTGTTTCATCCTAAGCTTTTTCCATCAATGGCCTATTTCATAAAAGTCCTATGATCTCATAACTTCTTTTTTAAAATGTGGCTATAGTCCCCAAAATAAACTCGACATGAGCTGATAAGTTACTCTGAAATACTGCATTTACCCAAATCCAAGACAACCCCAAGTTAAAATGCAAGTCTATAAGCTCTCACGGACTGCTTAAAAAAATACTTCCTAAAGCTACAGGCTAAGAATACAGCTGTCCTACTTCATAGTATGGGAGATATCTAAAAAGGAGAGGGAAAATGTTCAATTTTCAATGGTCTCCTGTAGTCACGTAATTTTAACAAAGCAAACCACTAAATATGTTTTCTTTTAACAGTGTACTACTATGAAGAGCTACTTTTCCTTGTTACATACCTCTGAAGAGCAACTAATTTCCTTTCCTTGTAGCATTGCTGTCCACATGCAGCAAGAATAAATATCTAAATTTACTAAATTCCCTCTTTTTTAGATGCAAATCCATTTTTAATTAAGTGAGAAGAAATAGTTTCCCTAATTATAACACCATCTGAAACAGATGCAGCAGCTCAGAAATGGCACTGTGAAAATCTCAAATAATAAAAAATACATTTGGTCGGGCAGAAGAGCTACCTCAAGTTTCACTGCATTTGCTGCCAGGCAAGAGCAGGTATGCAAGCACGCAGCTGCAACAAACAGCACCTGAGGTAACAGCAACAACCTATTGACATGTCAACATTGAAAATGACCCTCAGTTTTTAAATACTCAGAAACAAATGAGAAAATAAAACCTGGTCTGGGTAAATAAGGTGCACAAGCTGCTTGACAAAGTCCACAACATGGGTTCATGACCCATAGCTAAAAAGGTTGCAATTTACATTTTTACTTCAAATTGCATTTCCCAGTTCTAAAATGAGGCAAAAAGGAAAAGAGCCGAAAGATGAGGGAGGCAGACATTCATGTCACCATAACATGCAGCAGGGTGGTCTGCACTGACAGCAGTCTGGCTAGCACACGCTTCTGAGGAACTATGACCTTTCTAAAGGCTCTCCATGCAACATCCCCATGTTGCTTAGGGGAGGAACCATACATTATGATATAGATATACACAACAGACACTGTCATTAGGGAAGGCGTTATAAACCCGTAAGCTGTCACATACATATTGATATCTGGCAAGATGCAAATGAAAGCACTACACAACAGCAAGGATGAGCCAGGTCCCTCCCTGCAGGCAGCCTGGCCCCACCATAGCTGATCAGGGCTGCAGCAGCAATGACCACCCTACTGACGCCCATGGATCATCAGAGGCAAGGAGGGAAGACAGCAGGGCTAGAGCCTCCCAAGCAGCCACTGCTTGAGACAGCCCTGTCCTGCCTGCCCTGAGCTCCTAGTAGCCTACTTTACTTTGTGCACCATGTCTTCCATGCTTAGCACCCAAGTCTTTAGCTACTGCTTAGGAGATACAGCTTTTGAGGAACAACAGCGTGCTGAAGGTGCACGGGGTGGAGGAGTGGCCTGACTGCTACTACCCACCGCAGGGAGGATGAACAAGAAGATAACATCTGTCACCAGCAAAATCGTTTCTTCCCCTATGTGCCACTACCAGCCACTTGAGGTACTTCTGCAGCAAAACAGAAAGGGTTGTTACTGAAGCACACCCTACAACAGGAGAAGAGAATGAGAGGTGATGTTTTCCCCTAAAGCCTTTCTGCAAGACACAGGGGCAATAACAGTGAGGGGATCGTTTTTTAAGCTCTGTTTCTATTTCCTCCAGCCCACAGAGAGCCTCCTGGCCACCACATCCATTTCCATTTCATCTCCGTTTTCTGCCTGCCATTTATTTACCTCCTGCATGCTTGTTTATCTGACACAGTGATAAAAAACAGATGTAGGTTTTCAGCTTTTACTGCAATTTTCTTCCCTTTGTGCAGCATCCTAAAAGGCTCTCCTGCTGGAATTAAGATTTTTTATCCTCTTTCCCAGCTGTGAGGAGGCAGGTTCTCACTCTGTTTTGCCATAGTCCCAAGGAACAAAACAGGAATTAATTTCATTCGCTCTGTCGAGTCTTGATTTCTATCCTATTAATGAGATCACAGTAAAGTCACACCTTACTGTGGCAGCTTGGCGACTGTAAAAGTAATGAAAACCCCTGCTTTTGAAATTGTGCAGAGCAACTCTTAATTAACACCTGAATTCACCAAAATAAAAAAAAAAAAATAATAATTAAAGTTTGGGGTTTTTTTTTCTTAGCTTTATTTTATTTTATTTTTTAAGAGCCTACCCTTGTGATAGTCAACATCTGAACCATTTAAACTGGGGGAGAGACAGGGCAAGGAGGAAGGGAATGTGAAATAAAGGAAAATCAGCATTCATTCCTAATAAAAACATCTCCCCAGACGGAAGCATTTCATATAACTTATATCCGTACACTAACTACTTACATCCTACTCAGAACAAATCTTACCTTTAGGTGGTTTTCATTAATTTGTTCTTCTTTTTATTTTTCCTTTTTTCTGTGTTTTTTTTTTACGTATGTTTTTAAATCACAAACAATCCCTGCTTTTAATTTTGTTTACATACTTTTGTAGTGGTTACATGGTCAACCCAATATAGTCAATCCAGTGCCAGTTGAGCTTTATCATTTCCTTTACCATGAGGAACTAAAGAACAATAAAACCTTTATAATAATAGATATTCAGGGTTATTTGGTAAGCCTGGCAAATGCACTAAAAACCAATTAGCTAAGAATAATAGTTCACTTTGACCACATTGGAACCTGCAGCTATACTGTGTTCAAAAGCAAAAATGCAGACAAAAGTTTTAGTCACATGGGTTTAACTTACAACATGTTTTCCTGGGTTCAGCAGTAGCAGTCAATTTTTTCTCCTTTTTAATAGCTGGTGTAGCTGTTTTCACTTACAGCCTGGGAACAATGCTGATAATACTGATATTTACTCTGACCAAGGACTTTGTGAGTCTCATGCTCTGCCA
>JBCJKH010028872.1:0-30768 GCA_039877255.1 Loriculus beryllinus | reverse complement strand
AGAATTTCTTCCTTATATCCAATCTAAACCTCCCCTGTTTAAGTTTGAACCCATTACCCCTTGTCCTGTCACTACAATCCCTCACGAAAAGTCCCACCCCAGCATCCTTGTAGGCCCTGTTCAGATACTGTAAGGCTGCTATGAGGTCTCCATGCAGTCTTCTCTTCTCCAGGCTGAAGAACCTTAAGAGACTAAGGTTCTCAGCACCTGGTTTCAAGAAGGGCCAAACTAACCTGGAGACAGAACGTAAGACAATGTAAGGTGACAAAATCAGCTGACAGAACATATCAGAATATAAACTGTTAAGCTCAGCTGGATGTTGACAAAGGAAAAAAAAAATGCTGTTCTCTCACTTGGTACAAATCTTTAATTTCTACGATATTTAGGAAGATGGTAAAGCTCAAATAATGCATTTACCACTGTGTTTTATTTGAGGTTAGTGTCGTCTAAAAGTAAATCTCCTGCTCATCCCCACATTGCAGGGCTGGAGTGTTAGAACTGTATTCCTCTGAGGTGAAACACAACTGGATGATGCCCTCTGGCAGCACTCCTAATGCTCTGCAGCTGCTATTAGGCTTGAAGTCCACAGACCAGGCTACAGCCAGGCCAAAGCAAAACATGTACAGTGTAGGCTAAGATCTGTCAACCTGTTTGCTCTAGAGATCAGTTTCTGCTGTGCTGTACTACTCTCTAGTGTAGACAGAGCTTTAGGACACACAGGCACTCAAGAGAGAACACAAAAGGCTCATTTGTTGTACCGATGCCTCAAAACAAATGAGAAATGATTCTTTTGAAGCAAGTGAACACAATAGCAAAGAACACCTACTGGGATTGGAGTAAAACCAACAAAAACACTTTCTAAAAAGTGCTTTTAAAAGCACCTGAAATGTTGAAACTTCTCAATAAAGGTCTGTTGTAGCTTTTATTATTGTATTTCTTTTTTCTCTCCATATTAATCTCATATTCCAACTTTTAGGAACAAAAAGGTTAAGCATGCAGTAAACAGAACAGAGAATGACATATCTTCTAGGAAATGCTTATGACATAAAACTACCTGGAAGTGGGATGTTGCTGAAATATACTGGCAAAAAATCAGTAATGGATTGGAAGATTAGTAACAGAACTTCTTACGTGTTACTTCATTCATCCATGAAAGAGTGATTCAGTGATGAAACTATAATTAATACCCTCTTTCCTTTAGGATCAATAAAATGCATGAATAATAAGAAATACTAGTAACATTGCCTTTCTGCAGCTGACAAAATGGCAAGAGATATTATTTTTAGCTAGAGAAAAATTATCACAAAAGATGCAAATGTTTTTAACTGGAAAAATTCCATTTAAATGTTATTATATTGCCCAAACATTAAAAAAACCCAAAAAACAAATATTTATAATATTTTGTGAAGTTACATTAGTATGTACTCAAGGACTCAAGTGTGAAAGCATATGCAACAGAAAAATATATATGCCTCTACTAAAATCCAGAAATAAACACTTTCAGCATTTTATAAATATCAGTAATATTGGAGGTATCTTAAAATGTAACTTTAAAAAATTGAATTAACTTTTTACATACATAACTGTAGAGTTACTTTGCTGTTAGAATACTGAACATAACCAGTAGAGTAAGTTATGGATGATCCATGCCTTGTTGTTCTGGAAGTTTACATGAAAGATGATGGCAAACCATGCAGCAGAAATTCTGAACAAGGAGTGGTGAACATCTGGGCTGTTTCCTCTCTAAGGAAAAGAAAAGTTCATATCCCACCCAGAGAGAAGAAATGACCCTGATAAAGAATGTAAGTGATCTTGTTTGACCTGTGACACAAGAGTAGAGCTGACCTCTGCTGCCTAACCACAATGCACGTGTTTTGTTATAAGAGTGAGCAAGTGTGTATTGCTAAAAAGGAATGCAAGGAATATGAATGGTGCTGAAAGTCAGAATGAAATATTGATTGTGGAAGTGAAAGTGTGTTTGTTCAGGTAGGTATGAAAGACTAAACAGTGGAGGAAGAGGAAGGAACAAAAGAAGAAAATGAAAATAAACATACTGATAACCAAGCCATTTCCATTCTGGATCAAAGAATATGCCACTTCTTTGTCCTTTCTCTGACAAATATTGCTCTTAAAAACGCACGAGAACTGCTGATTATCAAACTTAAAGCAATAAATAATCCAAATATTGTCTCATATAATTATGAAAGTAGCAAGATGTTAATCCAACTCTACTTAGGAATGTCATTCATTAGCATTCTATATTATTCATATAACTCTTCAAATTATAAATTAAGTTCTTCTAACTCAGCACATAGAGAGCATGATTAATCATTCTCATCCAGAAACTACCCATTCAACTGATCCTTTTCTTTTTAAAAAAGCAAACACTCTTACTTCTCAATAGCTGGATGCATAAATATTTCTAATATCAGTATAAATACAACACACTGTTCCTGAAAAATGAGCACATGAGAGATTTTAATTGCCAGCCTTCCCACGTGGCAATATTAAAGCAAAATAAAATCCAACTGGCTGTTTACTAACAATGCCTGCTATCTATAATACAGGAAACAGCATGCTTAATAGTCAGTCCTTACAAACATTTTACGTGTAGGTCTTTTGTTAAATATGATCAATGCAACAGATGAAAAGCTTAAGTCAAATTTAATCCATGAATTTCAAATCAATGCACTTCTTTTCAACATTAAAGAATAATAATTCATTATGAAAGGAAAGGAATTTATTAAAGGAACTCACGCCAGCTGAGATCTGGCCCCCAATTTTAAAAGTGACTAATAGAAAAATTAGAGACTGCAATAATAAATATAATTATATTGCAGCTATTTTTTTTTCCTGGAACAGTTTAATCCTGAAATTTAAGCATAAGACTAGCATTAAGCACAAAAAAATAACACTGCCAGGTCTGATATAAATTTTGGTAACCTGTGAAGCAGTTGGACAATGAGAGTTTAACCTGTCAGCAGGCAATGCACAGTGCATTCTTAGCAACAGTAAGAATATGTTTGGTGGAGCTGGATGACTCAAAAGGCAGGAAATACAACATGGAACTGTACATCCCTGTGTCACAGGTTCAAATGTAGTGGAGAGTAGGATCCACAGTGCACTGCCTAAACTTTAGCCACCTGTTAAGAAATTGCAACCCAGATTCCACTCAGTCTACACAGAGATGCTTAGACACCTAATAAAGGTAAAGGGAAAACAACGATGTTCAAAAGGAGGTCCAAAAGAGCTAGGACACCAAGCTAGGAACTAGCTTTTCTCTACAGAAAATAAGCGCTTCAATTTATACTGCAGCTGAACACTTTTGGACCTGACTGATGAGTTTATCTCCAGGGTCAGGAATTCTAGCTTGTTTCCTTAGGCGAGGCACTCAAAACCGGGATCCCTGAAAGAGCTCAGCAAGATTTCTCTTTAAAAAATGTAGGCAGAGAAGCAGGTGTCAATATCTATACCGAGCTTTTACAAAGTCATCCTCTAAGAGATTAATCTATTAAAAAGTCATGAGATAAAATGTTTAGGACAATTACATCAATTTTCTCTTTAGTTCAAGGGAGTTCACACACACATCCGTTCTTCTGTGCGCTCCAAAATTGTCATACTAAAATCCATACTGAAAAAGGGAAAATGCTCTTTCACTCCTACTTAAATTAGACCACTACAGGAACAAAAGACTTAAGAAGTAAGAGAAAGTATGTAGCAAACAAGGCAAACATGACTCTACAGACCATCGACTTGCTTTTTATGCAACTTCAGCATGAAACTTTGTATTAAAAGGGTATTCACCAGATAAAATGAAGTCTGTGATTCAAGTACTGCTCTGGAAGGTGGAAGATGTGTACTTGTCTTAAAAAAATAAAAAAAAAAAAATAAAAAAGGAAAAGAAAAAGAAAAAGAACAGAATTCCATCTGGTTCTGCTTCCTGAACAACTTCCATCTTCATTAATCTAGCCTACTTATGGGGAGAAAGGGAAAAGTACTAACAGAATGGGCACTACAACAAAACAACTGCTGCGGCGTCTTGAAGGGCGCTTGAACCAGTCAGTGTCATGACAGTATTCTGTAAAAGCCTACTGGAATCGGTGCAATAAACAGGGACCTTTGTCTTGGTTTCCATCAGACTTAGGCACGTTCAGGCTGCAGAAGCACTCAAAAAGTTCTTCTGATGTTATCAATTTCATCATCATTCACACTTCAAAATAAAGAAATGTGTCTTTTACATCATATTTTATAGATCAGTTCTTTCTGCCCTGGGGACTTGCACAGACACCTCAACCTGATCTTCAACAACTGCAGTCAAAACTCTTGACATGTCCTGAGGTTGAATCCATTAAAGTGTAAAGGCTCTAACATTTTGGAGCATTCTCTTTATGTTACAATGAAAAATGGAGGGGTTTTGTGTTTCACTGGTTAAGAGGGAGTCAGGTTTTAGTTATTTGAACCTGGGGTAACTTCATTCATGGATCAAAAAAGACCTCTTGGGGCTTCCAAAGTCTTAATTATTTTAGAGCTACAAGGCATTATTTGGTAGAGATTTGGGTAATGGGAAACATATTCTTCTGGGATCACTTCACTTTGGGGAGCTTTCCAGCTGTGAAAAAGGCTCTCAAACTTAAAAGCTCTCCAAAGCTCTACCTGGCCCCAGGCCCAAATTTCCCTGTAACAAAAGTTGACTCGTAGAAGTACTAGTGTAATATATTCACCCCAAAAAATTGCAACATTAAAGAATTGGTAAGATTTATGATAATACTAAAAGTTGTTAAAGTGTTTTTAAAAGGTCAGCTTTTCACATTTAGAATTAGAAGAATGTTCATTTTATATAATCACCACATACCTAATTCCATATGCAACAGTGACAGCTATTTTGTTATATAAGGTACATAAAGAGGCTTGCACATGACAGTATTAACTTCTTAAAATAAAGTGAAGGTTCCAATTTTTATCAGCCAGAATGTTAAGTATCAGGGCTTTTTTTACTTTAGAATTATTTTTCTAGAAAACTGTTTTTATGGTGATGTCTTGTTTATTTCTTAACGTAAACATCAAGAAATAATGAATTCATTGAAATCTCTGTGTGTCTGGCATCACTTTGTAACATTTAAACAAGATGTATCACTTTCAAGGCATATATATAAAAAAATATGGAAGACAGGCTACTATTAAGCCCATTAGTAGTAATTTTACGTTGCATGCACATGCAATGGTAGGTAAAAGCTGTCCCATGCACTTTGGGATCTGAATAAGGTGTGATTTTCATTCAGAATTGTTTAAATTAAAAAAAAAAAAAAAAAAAAAAACAAACCAAAAAAAACCCAAAAAAAAACCAAAACCCAACCCTGTTACTATCAGTATGAAGAACAGTTAGCAGTAATTCGAAAAATCTAGCCTCTGGACTCTTACAGGCTCAAATCTGTTTAAAAGTGCAAAGAAAACCTCAGGTGTCAGAACAGACCTTCAGCATAAAGTTCAGTTGCGCTCCAATATGATGGTTTCTTACACCAGCCAAACTGAAAATGCCTTCTTAACATGAGGAGACTTACAGAAACCTGACAGAATCATGCATGCCATTAAACAAAGCCATTAAGCTTGAGGAAATTACACATACACAGAAATCACACACAGCAACCACCAAAATTCTCTACCATATCAAAACATCAAAAAAGCATACCATAAGAAAAAGAATTCTGTTGAAGTGTAGGGAAAAATTCTTTCATGTTTATGGGCTCCATTTGAAGTCTGGAGCCCACATATCTCCTGAATTTAAGAAAAAAGCCCCTTGTAGATCAAGTGTTTCAGAGTCTCTGCAGTCTCTCCTCTACTCCTCACCTAGAAAAAGCCTTCTACATCCTCTTTCTACTCTGCAATCATGGTGCTTTTTTAAAAAGTTCCCTAGGACAATGATTATTAAATTTTCAAGTCTATAGTAAGGGTGACTTTGAATAACATGCAAAGCATATATTTTGCTTTAATTCTGTCCTGACTCCTCTTTTTCCTTAGTTATGTCTCTTCCTTGCATTAGAAATTCTTCACACCTTCAAGAAAGCACTCCAGTCATCTAACTGAACAGTAACATAAATACTTTCACCTCTCTAGTATACACAATAATGTCGGGCATCTGGAACAGAAACACGCAGAGGAGCAGAGGACAGAAAAAAGCTAGGCTGGGTCACTCCAGGTGAAACCTGGTCTTTCCCGGGCAGAACAAAAAAGATTTCTCTTTATTTGACCAGCTACCAACAGAGAACACAGTACTTTTAGTCTGTGATTCATCAAAATGAGTGTTTAGGGAGGAGACAGGTTTGCCGGTCTGTCTAGCTCACTATCTGATTTATAGCAGTGGCCAAAAGCTAATGCCTCGGGAAGAGTGCTAGCACATGTCAAGTATGCTGTGGTATCTTTTCAGAACACCCTCCCAGCCTCCAGTGATTTCCAGTTCATAAACTGAAGGAAAAGATTTATCTGAAAGATGATTATGCACAAAGCCTACTGCTAGAGGCCGTGGCTTTTACTCAGTCCATCAGCTAAATAATCTAAATTCTAAAAAATATCTTAATTCAGTAATATTTAATATGTTAATAGAACTATTATTTCAGCAACTGCACTGCTCCAAGCACTAAATGTCTGTGCTTTGGATCTTTACTTACAGTCTCTTAAAAGGTTCACTGCCTGCAGGGCAGGGGAGTCTGACAAGGAGCCTCAGACCTAAACACAGACAACACAGGTGAAGTCTCAGATGCAGTCCCTGGGAGAGTTCCCACTGACAACCAAGTGTGGCCTTGAAGCTGTTCTTCACACAGGAACGACTTATCTACCACATGGATAAAGGAACTGCGCTTCACCAAAATTCCCATGCCTAAGTCCTACAGGTGAGACTGTACATAGACAGCTTTTCTGCAGCCTGCTACCAAGGCAGCAGAACTGAGGGGCTCACCAGTCAGAGAACTGCACTACTCTTCACAGCCATAGCCATTGTCTGGCACCAGTCTCAACGCATGGAGTTATCCCAAACCCTAGGGGTACTCTGTTCTATCTAGGCTTGCTGGTGCTTTAAATAATTATAAAATAATCATCATAATATAAACAACAACAAATCAACATTGTTAAATTATCGGTCATAAAATTAACAAGGTCTTCAGACTCTATTTCCCAATGTCTTGCATGGCCTTGTTTTAAGTATTCCCAAGGTATGAAGCTAGAAAGACAATTCCACAAACTAACAGATTTCACCATGAAAGAGACCTGCCAGGGCTGCTGGAAAGTCACCATTTCACACAGACCTGCCACAGCTTGTGCACAAGAACAGTGTAGCCTGTGCTGCTGCTGGGCAATGCTCCCAGCCCTTCAGCAACTGGCAGAGGCTCACCAAAAAAAAAATTCCAAGGAAAAAGAAAATGGACAAACTGCCTTTTTTGGTGTGAACAGTTAAACACATAACTTTTTAAGCAATGACTGTTTCTATGGCTACTGAAGGACTAAGTACTCCAAACTTTCACAAACTGAAGAGGGCTAGGCAGATTGTGTCAGTGTGCCCATGAACTTATTCCTTTATAAGTCACTAGAATTTAATACACTGCAAGAAGGTGAAAACAACAACACAACAAACAAAACACTCCCGTAATTAAATAAAAGAATATAAGTCAGAGAAAGAAGAATACTGCTCTCCCATCCATGGATAACCTGTATTTGCTAGAGATGCCCTGACTTGATGTAATGTTTTAAAGATACATATTGCAAACTGCATGAAAACCATACCTCAGCTTGAAAAAGGCTTATTTCATCTGCTGCTACTTGCTTCTGCAGAAAAGCCTGAATTGAAGATACCAAAAGGACCTGAGCAGTGCTTCTCCTTTGGCCATGCTCATCAGCATCAAAACAGGCCAGGACTACTGGTTTTCCATTTGCAATCTTACAGACGTTATCAGAGAGCAGTACTCCCGGACCTTTAAAGACAGTTGCTCTGAAACTTTCCCCCTTGGGTTTTGTTTCAGTAGTTATAGGAAGGAGACACGAGTCACATTACACCTTCTGAAGGACCTCCTCACATCACAGGCATCCCCAGCAGGAATCTTACAGACTGCTACTTCCTGACACTTCCCTGCCATCACTTGAAAGAGTAGCAATTAAATCATTTTACCTGAACCACAACACCCATTGGAATGTAGTTCTGAGTAAGAAATCTCCATAATTCACGTATTTGAAATCAGCTTTGCTACAAGAACCTGTGGACAGCAAATTACACTATTCTGGCAAAAATATTTTCTATGCTATTCAGGATTCTGTACATCTTTATTTATAAGCACACACATACAAACTCATGCATCCACAAGGGATGCCATCTTTCTCCCATGGGTAAGAAAATCTGCATTTAAATCATGTTTATAGGTAGGGTTATGCTGAATACTTGATTAACTCAAGCAGAGGAATGCTGCCAGTATACATGGCCATGTATGCCATGCAAATCATCGCCACTGAAGTCATCACTCATCTATTTCTCTTCTGTCCCCGGTTAATTATTTCAGAAACATCTTCAGAAGACAGCAGCTATATATCTCAACAACTTGGTTCACTTTTTGTGGATCATGTTTGGTTTTCATTTAAAGATTTCTTTTTTTACTCCATAATTTTACTTAAACAAACATTAAAAGCTTTCAAAAATATTCAGTTGCAGCAAGTGATCAAAACTTTGGTCATTTACATTCCTTTTTTTACAGGATGGTTACAAACACGTTAGCAATGGCTTTCATTCTTTTTATTTTTCCAGGTTATAACTGGATAGCACTGTCCCAGTCATTATGGTGTGAGTGACCTCTGCCTCAGCAGTCATGGCAGAGCAGGCTAGGCTTTGCCCATTTAGCATGTCAGGACAATTTCAACCATCATGATACATGTGCTAAGGTCATGCTGCATATAGATTTTTCTTTTTTCTCTTATTTGCCCTTGCATGACTTCCCTTTTCTCACCTCAATCTAAAGAGAACTGTAATTGCCTAATCTATTTTGATGACTTTATGAAACAACTGTAGGTCTGCTAACACAAAGAATTACTACATTTTGGTTCAGGGACTATTCTGGAATTTCAGCATAATGGATAAAGAACCTCAGTGACAGTTAAGACTAAACCATGGACTCAAAATGTGTCAGTGTGCTGAGATGAGACTGCCAAATGAAGAAAACCGTGGCATTATAAAAAAAACATGCTTACGGGAACATTATAATAAACAAACAGCAATGCTTCTGTTATAGACCTATAGAAGTTATAGTGCTTTCATTCCTTCTGATAAGCAAACTTAGACATGCAGTCATAAACATTCAAATAATAGTGACATGAATGAGACTTGTGGATCGGCTCCTTCAGGAATTACTCATGTACATAATGTTAATAACGTATGTAAACTTTTACAGTACCAAAATCTCAGTTTGTACGTTACGCGTATCACATCATAAATTGTGTTATGCAAGCACCATTTCCAGTATTTTCACATCTTATTTTCTGTCAGCCTGGTAATGTACATTTTTTCTGGTATCAAGCAGAGACACCATTAAAAAAACCCCAAACCAACAGACATTCGCTTGCAATGAAGTGTATGCAAGGGCTCCTAGGACTCTGTTCGGCTACAATTTCCTTGGTTCAGTATGGAAAATCTGGCTGGGTTAAAAAAAAAATAAATTTGGACTTCAGCCTGAGAAGGTTTGGCAAAATTCCTGGTTATAGAATTCCTGCTGCCTCCTGCTTGTGTTCCAGGTAGTTCGATGCTTCAGAACCTTAAAGACTTCTGCTTTAGTAATTATTTTTACAGACTTCTTGATAATGCAAATTAATTGGTTCTCATGTGATTTAGTTCTTACTGCTTACAGCATGTCACTCAAGTATAAGTTCAAAATCAGATGGCAATAGAGCTGCTCTGAATAATATTTATTTAGTTTAAACATTATAGTTAACTTACAGACAATGTTAAAAAAAAATAAGAAAAAAATTACCTGCAAAGGTTTGGAACACATGAAAATCTGTTGCCTTTGCTCAAGGAGATTAGAAAAACATTCAGTGTGATACCAAATCGTCATCAATGTCTGTATTTCCATTTTGAGTCAATTTTACTTATCAGACTTGACAAGACTAATATCAAATTTCACATGATATTATTGAAAATTTAATATAACATCTTGGCTCCTTATTAATTTATTTTATTGAGTATAAGGCTTTCTGTGAACAACTGGCAAAACCCATAATATGAGTCTTGGTAATAATGCAAAACTGTAACTATTGTGACATGGGGGGGAGGGGGAAGGGAAAAAAAAAGCCTTACCTAGCTTGTCCTTTAAGCTTTCTTACTACTATATGATTTCTCGATACAGTGAATATACAAACTGTCAGAAGGAATGACTCCTTTATTTCGTTCTTACTTTTGGGGGTAACGCAATGAGAATATCAAGGCATAATTTGACAACTGGGGTCACAGTGACCATGAAATATTATCTCATGATGACCGGGATAGGAAAAAGTACTAAGAAAGAAATAAAAACAACGAACTTCACTTTAGCAATGATGTTTTCAATAAATTTACAGAACTGCCGGTAAGTTTTCAACGAAAACCTATCTAAGGTGTAAAGGAGTTAAGGAAAGTTAGTAATATCTTAACAAAAAAACACAACAAAAACAAACAAAGCAACAACAAAAATAAAACAAACCAAAGAAGCAAACAGAAAAATATTAAGTAAACGTCAAAAAAAAAAAAAAAAGCCCAATACAGCAACACAGCAAATCAAACAAACCCCTCATTATGGAGAAAGAATATTAAGATATACGTTGCCCCAAATCATGAACTTTCCCTGATTCCAAACACAAGATGGAATGCACAGGAAATATTTGGAACATGCTGCAACAAAAGGTCAAATAAACTATTTATAAACAGACATATGTAAAAACACTCCTCACAAATACGTATGTATATCATAACAACTAATGTAGTTGTATGAAAAATAAACTGAATAAAACTATATCCACAAGAGACAAGTAGTAACTTGCCCGCAAGTAACTTTTTAAATTGCAAGAGCAACTAAATACTGAAATACATTGCCTGGGGAATCATGACCATGGAATAAGTTAAGTAATAAGTTTAAGTAATAAGTTAGAAATCCATCTGCCAGGATGGCTGTTAGGAAATGTTATTGACTCTGCCCTGGGGAAGCCAGGATTGGAGGCTTTTTCCATGATTCTTGCAGCCCTACAGTTCAGTGTCCATTTCCATTAGTTCTATCAGTTTTGGATGGTATTCTGTGCCCTTCAGAGCCCAACTCATCACATCACTTATCTTGTTTCTATGAACCTGGGTCTCTCCATCATTCTTCCCTGTGTTATACTGAGGGCAGACCTGGTCCGTCTCCTTGGTATTTGACACCCAGTCGCTAAGGTAGGAAAGAACAGGGCACAACACATGAGAAGGATGTGGTTATGTGGCAGTTGGGCTGGAGAGAATTGGGAGGGAAAACAAGGAAAGAGTTGAATTTCTGTGTTGAGTGTGTATAAGCGTAAAGAGAACACAAATGTATATGAAATGCATTCACTAGTGTATTATCACTTACCATGAAAGGGCAGTGAACAATGTTCACTGAACAGTGTTCTAATTTTCAAATATCTGATTGAAGGTTTCATTAAAAGTTGGATTTCTGCTAGAATAACTATGACAAACTGCCATAGGGCATGCGAGGGTTTTCAAAATTATTGTTTTCCTGAAGGAAATACTTGTTGCAGTTTGTAAAAAGTCATCAGTAAGAGCTTGCCTGAATTTTTACTAGTTTTTAATCTTTTTCAGAAAAAAATGTTTTGATTGCCAAACAATATGATTTTAAGCAGTTGTAATATTTAGCTGAGGGTTCTTGGTTTGTGGGGACTCTTTTATTAAAAAATAAGTAACAGGGCCAAAAATCCCAATGACTTTTGTCATGTTTTTTATTGTGCTTACTATTTGCAATGCATTTCAGGTGTCCTTGAATCCCCTGAAGTGCAGTTGACTAAAATAGCAATTCGTTTCTTGATTAGTGCAGAAAACAGTGTGAGGCCAGAGGGTAATCCCAAAGTTCCTTGCATGTCCCTGATCCTACTTTTCATCTGCTGTGCACAGTGGTGGCCCTAATGCATGTTAGCCAAGGAAGACAGCCAAGTCTGAAACTGCCAAGTCCCCCTGTAATAAAGCTACTAAACAGCCTAAACTCTGTCTAGCCCTGGAACAGCAGGACCCTGAAAGCCAGTAGAATTTGTTGTCCTGCCCTGTCTTCCTTTACTCTCTGCTCTCTGAGGGACATGGAAAGTGTTTCAAGAGAATCAGCCACATGAAGATTTTGGAAGGCAGTCACAGAATCATTAATGTAACTATTACCTAAACCATTTGCAACTTGACAACGCTCCTGCAGTATCTAGAACTTCACTTAAGTATGTGCAAACTCATAAAAGTTTCTTCGCCATGGCTGTCATTGTTGACTTTAGGAAAAGACTTTCATGATCTGAAGACCCTTCCAATAACCATGCCACAGCCTCTAACTCCATACGCTGTATTAAAGCTTTTCATGAGGAACATACATATTTGAAATCTGAAGTACTTTAAATATCCATATTTATCTGCGTACCTATCATAAACTTTACTATAAACATGCTAGTAAATGAAAATTCGTATTTCTGCCTGAAAAGTAGGCTGCTTAGATAAAAATGGCAAAGGTAGCAATAACTTCTCATTAAGTTATTTACTTTAAATAACTTTAAAGTTTTCCTTAAGTTATTTACTATTTCTCAGCTTCTTTTTGTTTAGATGTGATCACCAATGGCTGCTCTGTACTGAATATCAGCACTTTTCACACAACACAAATTATTGTATTACCAGCAGATTTCTACTATGAATTAACCATATAATTCTTCACTGCAAATGCATAAAATCAAAATAGCAAATTTTCACTGAAAATTGATATTTAGAGATCACTTAAAAAGAAGCTTGAAGTCCTCTAAATCCAGGTTAGCACTTTTTTCTTAGTTGTGTGTTGGCGAAACGTCATTATCAGCTGTTATGCACAAGAATTTGAATGAGGTTTAACATCACATATTAAATTGTCAAATCGTTCTTGCTTAAGGAATTGCTGAAACAGGCACAGGTTCTACATATACAAAAACCTATGATTTTTTTCCATGAGCACTTCTAGTCTCTTCTTAAACCTTTGAGAACTACTTGTTTTTACAAAATCTTCTGAGTTCTAAGCCCAAACCCACATTTTTTTGTCATAAACCACATCCTTTCACATTACAAATTTTATGTTATTTTTGTCTTTTTTGGTTTTGCATTGACCACATGACCTATTAGCATCAATTGATAGCAAGCAGTCTAGTACTTTTTTATTTGTCTTCCCATGCAAGCACTACATCATACAGCGCATCAATGCAGCAGAGGTCCATTGTGGAACCTGACAGTGTAAATGTATAAACTACAAAACCATTGTCACATTGAGCTAACCCATGTTCCCCAGCTGTGGTTTATCTATAACTTGAGAGATTTGTGAAGTGACTTTTTAAGCTGAAAACTTTGAGAATTTTAAGGAGAAGGGGGCTGGGAAATAAAATACTACCAACTACAGTGCACCAAATGCATCAGGGCTTCTTAGTTTTTAGTTCACAATAACACTGATAGTTTTAATCTCTGAAGACTAGAGAACATTCCCCAGTATACAAGTATGCTATTAGTATGTTACTATCTTGGGCTGATTTATTTTCATTTCTGTTAGTTTTTATGTGCCATCACTAAACCCAAGCACATGATTCTGTCTGTATGCCTAGTCACCTGTTAGCAGATTGGTTAAAGCTGATTAAGCGTGTATTCAGAGGGTCTCAGTACTCAACATTCTGTTTACTAGGGTGTTTTTAAGCTATAATAAAAGATAAAAGATGAACATTATTTCTGTCTATATTTACTAATTATCCTATCTTTTTTGAAAATACTACAGCTTATAGGTATAGCACACAGCAGCTCTGCAGGAGTTAACTGGTGAATCTTAATTTTTTGTATATTTTCAATTCTTTTTTTAACACATGTGTGCTAGGGCAATCCCTTTGAGTACCTAGAAGTACGAATCAAAAAGACAACATCAAGAATGTGATGACATTTTAATATTTCAGAATATTACCTCTTAAACAGCTCATGATAAGATCAAAATGCCTGTAATACTACAAATAATGCTACTGGAAGGATAAGCCAGCATTTGGTGGGTATTCAGTAAGAAAGAATTGATGTCTAGCAGATTAAGGATCAGACAGGAGCAGTAACAAGAAAAGTCATGAATAATCATAAGAAAAAATAACATTGTCAAATTATTACATAAATTCCCCATTACTAGTTTCTCCGGAGATAAAAAAAAAATAAAAAATATATAGGACAGAAGAGTTGGTCATTTCAGGCTTAATTCAAACAAAATTTTTTTTTCGTTTTTTAACAAAAGAAATTAAAATGTTTCTTTTGCAAGACCCTGAGAAAAAAAAAATCTAAATTTTAATGAATTCTCGGAGAGTTTGCTTTCTCAATCATAATATTGTCAAAACAAACTTGTAGTGCCAAACAATGCACCACAAACATCAATGCACCTGTAAGTGCTAGCAATGTGACACACCTCTATTTCTGTATATTTGATAGGCAAAACCAAACACACACTTCAGAATACAGTCTAGAGGCGAGGAAAAGGATGACTGCTGATCTGACTTATCATTATGAAGACAAATACTGATCTATTTTTCAAATGTGTTTCCTATGATACATACTATATATCCTTTTTTTATATATCCTTTTTTTATATATCTCTATTTATTTGTGCATGTGTGGTTCTCTATATGTTCAACAAACATATTTATACTGTATTTTTATTTATATATATATATATATAGATGTGAACACAGATTTTCATTCTATTTCTAAGTTTTGTCTGTTCTCTTATTTTCTCCATTTATCTTTTTAAAGAAGTGGACAAAAGTGGAATTTCATGACAGATAACATTCTTTGGTATTCATTTCAGTAGGGAGTAAACAGGCATGAATGACCTTTTTGTCTTTACCTTTGATTTTTAAAATGTTTCTTGGCACTTTAACAAATGATTCACCACACTTCAGCTGAAGGGGAAGAAGATGTCAGTGACTTGATGGATGCTTTTTAATATAAGTAGAAAGAAGACATTTAGCACCATGTATTCTCAGGATTTGTTTTATAACCCTACTGAATATGTACAATTGAATTGCTAGAATATATTGCTAAGAATATTGTTAAATCTTTCTGCTTGAAATCTCTGAAGATTAAATACTATGAAAAGACACATAGCATTTTCCCTGGAAAGATTACTATGAAGCAAATCTGAGAGGATTTTGCTCCCAAATCTTTACTGGAATTTGCTATTAGTTTTGGATACAAGGATGTCTCAAACTTTTGTGATGATGTTAACAGTTCACATTATGTTGAGACGCAAAAATAATTTCACAGCATCAACAAAAGAAAAAAGAAAAACAAAACCAAACCAGTTATTGATGGAGCTTTCTAAGCTCTTTTCTGAGCTCTAAAGAAAGAACTTTCTATAAAGAACTGTCATTAAAGTTATATGCATTAAAAAAAATAAAATAAAAACCAAGTTTATAATAACAACATAAGCCCATGGCTACAAAACATACATTTTGAGAGTGGGAAAGTGTGGCTTTGATTTGCTGTGCAAGAACCCTCTGATAGTTGGAGGCATTTCCTTTGCATTACATCCAAGGTTCATTTCATTTTTAACCCACTGTTGGTTCCCACATCCTTTCACAACCAGCACATGCTAATGGGAGATGACAGACAGACTTATATAAGCCACTTGGGGCCAGCTCCAATAATAGACTTTGATGCCTTAAATTAGATGTCACTCCATCAAACCATACTCAACAATCCCTCACAGAGATGTCTAGGCAGGTTTGGTTTTTTTTTCTTTACTTTTTGAGCCGAAACCACATCTGTTGTTATGTCTTTTGGCATCAGTACATTTGAAATTTCTCATCTTTCTGTAAGGTAACTCAGGAATTTCCAGTTAGAAGAAGAAAAACAAACATAGGACTTCCATGAAAATGATGTGAACCTAGAATAAAAGATTAAGCCTTACAGTATTGTCAAATCAGCACTAGTATACAAAGTGCACAAAAAGGCTTGCCAGAATGGCCAAATGCACAAGTGGAAATTGACCCATATTACTTTCCTATATAAGGAGTGTTAAACTCTCTGCTCCATTCCCTGCTTTTCTTACCAAAAAGACTTTTCACAGGTGCTTTCTGCTCCTTTTGTAACTTAATCAGTTCTAGCTGTGCAAGTCAAGTGCGAGCACATACAAATGCCAGCAAAGCACAATGGTGAAACTATAGCTACACGCAGTTCACAAAAGGAGACCATCATGTGCATAACACTCTTTCATATTTGCATTGTTCCCAGTTCATACGACCCATTGCAAGTTTGTAACTGAGTTCAAATGCACAATTTAAGCTATTCCAATACCAAGTCTGAGAAGCCCCATCTCCTGAACTAACTCATTTTTACTCTACATTGTCAAAGTAAGATGGGCATATAGCTACACTCAGTTTTGCTGTCACCCTTTTATATTGAGAAGCACCTCTCCACCACATTTTGAATTCTGCTGCTTGAGGAAAGTGAAGGCATTATCTTCGCTTGCCCTCTCTACTTTCCCCTTTCAAGTTATCTCACAAGCACCATGATTTTACTGTTGGACTATAATCATTATCTTTCTATTCTTTTTTTTTTTTTTTCCTTTTTCTTGTTTCCCTTTCTGGCCTGTTCTGCAGCTCCTCACCCTTTTGTGTTTGTCTCCTAATTGTGGCTAGCCTGAAAATAAGTTTTGAAAGTATTTTTTCCACCTAAATATCCACTCTCCACTGACCTTCCCCTCTTTTCTGTCCTTCCAAGATAGGTTTACACAAGTTCGGCCAACCCTTCCATTGCATTGAGTAGATTATTTATTTTTAAGTACTCACATTGAGGTGTATTTTGTGGTCACTGAGTGGTCTAAGTAGAGGCAAATTCTTTAATAATTCTATTCTTCCTTTCCAATTTGACAAACCGTTTCAATGTTTCCAGCATGGACATAAACAGTGTACTTTTAGATTACAGAAATATTTTCCAAATTCTTCCTCATTAACATATAAATTTGTACTTTGATAATGTAGGATGTCCTAAACATTATAGTGTCAAAGCCATTATAATTCTTTTTTTTGGTAAATTAATTTGCTAACCTGAAGTTCTGAATTTCCAATCTATAAAACAAACGGTGGCATAGAGGTTTAGAGATACAATAAGTGAAGGAAAATACCATTTGCTCTCCAAAAAATTATATTTTCCACTTTCATCGGGAAAGCAAAAGGCATAAGACCTTTGTCTCTCTGGCCTCACTATAACTTTAGTTCAATGGGATTCCACGGAATATGGGAAGACTTATTAATCCCCCAAGGCCTCTAAACTGGCTATTTTTCCCTTCTTCAGCCTCTCTTGTAGGCGGGGTTTTTCATTTTCTAAAATCCTCTTAAGAGCTGAGGCAGTGGAATTTTAGGCTTCAAATTTAATAAAGGAATTTTTTCCCTTGGGTATGCAGAATTGAGAAGAGGTATATGCAAGTTCAAATACAAAATGAATAGAATCATTTCACTTTTTTTTTTATTATTATTATCCAGTTCAGGTGACTGGAGAGCAATGACAGGTCAGTCAGTAACATGGCATCAATACAAAAGTATGCACATTTCCAATACTGAGGTGTATACTAGCTCATCAATGAGATCTTAATTAAAAATGACAATTTACTTCCATACTGCCTAGATGTATTGAAAAGATTTATTTCTATACCTAATGAACCACAGAGAGCTGTATAAGAGTATATTACACTGCGGAGCTCCTATGAGTTCCACATCTCTATTTAATTATTACTCTACGGAATGGTAATTAATTATGGCCATTTTCTCTGACAGCTTTCTGTCAGGCAGCCAGGTGTAATCTACAGAATACATAGGAAATCTACAACACTGAGATTCATACTACCCTACGTGTAAAACATTGAAGCAGAAAACACTAAAAACTCTCTGATTTATGACTGAAAAGGCAGCAATATTGAGTTGGGTTTGGTTTGGGTTTTTTTTTCATGGATTTATGCCTAGATTAAACTGATTTGGACACATAAGTGGCAGGGCCTTTATTAGGCAGATCCAAAAATTGCGGTGCTTCAAGAGGCTTGTGTTCAGTGACTATCACTCTGTGCTTGAAGTTAGCTGTACATGTAAAATTGCAAGCACCATTATTTACCAAAATGAGAAAAATTATTATTTGGCCACTTGGTTAATGTTTAGGCATGGGCTATTAACTATTAGATTTTCAATTTACAATTTTGATTTCTTAATATGCCTAATAGCTATATAAACTCTATCTCAAAAGGGACTTTCAAAGCATCTGTACACTTTATTGTGATATTTCACTCCAAAGAAGATCAGTAAATGCATACAGCTGCATGATTTTCTTATCAGAAAATCCCGTCTAAATGACCATGGTCCAATGCCCTGCTCAGCGCTTCCATCAGATGGCTCCATCAGGGCAGGAAGCTTGGATTTGTCTCAGTGGTAATATAAATTTTTTTTCAGTCTGGGAATGCTGATTTAATACCTCTGCTTGAGGCCACAATTCTCAGCATGAAAGGTCTGTGCCCCTATGCTGCTACCTATGACTCTTTTTTGTCCTCCCAAACAATATATGCAGCTTCCAGCTGTCACATTCGATTTCTGGTATCATACAGAGATTCAGTGCTCTCTAATAGTATGAGTGATTCTTCCGTGATTTCCAGGACAAAGTGTACCTGCTTTCAGAGCTTCTCCCTCTCAGCAACAGCAAAGCATCTGCCGCATGGCCTAAGACAGGGTCCTCACAAAGGTCACAGATCCATCCTTACAAATTCTTAATGTACACTGGCTGAAAACACTCTGCTAAGCCATAACAGTGCCTATTAATATGTAATTCAGCAACTCTTCAGGGCGGCCTTGTCAGTTTACTATTTTACCACCATCAACTTCAGCAGTTGAAATAAAATTAGGTTTCAAAATGGGAAGGATTACAAACAAGCCTTAAACTGTCTTCTTTTTTTCTTATGAGTTTATAACCTGCAACAACAAACAAGAATTTATAGATAAGGCATGAGCACACGCCTTAGGCCAGCAGCCATCTAAATGTTTCTTCTGGGCTAGCCCTCTAACACACTGGTTCTTGTCTTTTGAGAGCCCTGAAAGATGCAGAATTCTGAAAAAGGGTTTAAGGAAGACATTAGTAAATAGTAACTTAAGAAATCAGCTCAGTGACATAGTGGAGTAATCAGACAGAATGTACACTTGAATAATCAGGCACAGTCTAGAGATATATCTCCCTGATGACAGGAGGTCATGAGAGACTAATGCCAAGCAGTCAGGAGCATGGAGTAGGAGAGCGAGAATTTGGGTGGAAGATCCGAAGATACAGACAAGAAGTGTGAACTTGCTAGGGCTGGAGTTGGTAGAAGTTCGAAAAAAAGAGTGGTTATCTGGCAGGCATTATTATGTTGCAGTTTGTTCCCTTTGGGGAAAAAGATGCTTCAGATGCTTTTTTCAAACTGGATTGGCAACTAGCATTTGTGGGACCACAAGCATGAAGGGCACATCAAGCTAATAACGAGCGGTTTTCTTCCTCGCACATTCTCCCTTTGGCCTTCTAAAAAAATAAGTCTTTCAACGTAACAGCAAATTAATACTAATTTATATACACTCTCCAGCTGAAATAATCTGCTGAATATGTGTGATTACAAACACCTCTGTTTTAATTCATTGCATTTACAGGGGTAATTCTCATTACAACTCATCTTAGTCCAGCTTCACTAAAGCCAGTTATACAGTCTGCCTAAAGATGGAGCAGATAAATGTTCTTCACAAGGCAGGCAAAACTTGTTAGAAATGAGTAAGGCAGATATAATCATAAGCATTAATGCAATTCCTAAAATAACAAAAAAGTATTTCCTCAGATATTTGCACTCAGCTCATTTGAAATGACTGGGAGTTATCCAGGACCAGCCAGGATCAGAACCTAGGTCCTACTGACTTTAAACACAAAGCATTCTCTAAGTTTGGTTAAACTTAGTTTATGTCTGAATTTGGGAATAACTGAGGCTAGGGGAATTTCACTTTCAGAGTTCTTATCAGGCTTGGCCCACTTAATCCTTTAATTGGATGTTGAACTTTCTAAGTATAAAACCAGAAACTGTACACACTCCTCATTTAGGAACAAATGCAAAAAATATTGTGTGTATGAAAACTGATGAAAATCAGGAGACTTACCTTCAGAAAATGTTTTTAAAGTATAAAAAGTGTTCACAGTTTTGTTAATTTTTTTAGTATAAAATAGAATCCAGAAATATTTAACTATATTGTTTTATACTAACATGGATGATACAATTGAGAACATTTAATGAGTTTCCCAATATTTATTTCAAAGTAGTACTTTACGTCTTGAAATGAATACCAGAGCTGGCAGGTGTCAAGACTCAGTAGGAATTTACTTTCAGGGTAATAATGCAAATTACACACTTGAATTCTACAAAGAAAAGAACAGCAGTAAAATATGTAGTGACAGTACTATGAAGTCTGTAAAAGGTGTGACGGATAAGGCTTCCTAGTGTATCTGTTTTACCCAGCACAACAAAATTTTTGTGACTGGCACTGAATGCAGAATGCATTTAAATTTAGCTATGGGACCAAACATTTTAATAGTTTAAAATTTCACTACAGTTCTTGCTATTTCCAGAGCCTAAACATTTTGCTCTGATTCAGCATTTCTCTACAGTGTCTTTACTAAATTTATGCTGAACAGAAGATCTTCTAACCCCAACACAAGTTCACTGATTCCCAAGATGATATAACAGAAATCAATAAAAGAGATAATTTCCTTAGCTATTTTATAGTAATATTGAAAGTTCAAGACTCATTTAATAGTAAAAACTAGTACAAAAGTTAGATGTCTGTACCATTATTAATATACTTTATTATAAACCAAAAATTACTTGGATGTTTATTTTAAATGCAATTATATAAATACTTTAAAAAAGGAGCACATCTATACAAGTTTTGATTTTTTTGTACAAATGTGCTACTAGCCCTAAACAAAAATAGAAAACACAGACATAATAAAATCAAAACCCCATGGAAGCTAGCGACGGTCAAGAAGTGAATGCAGACATATAAAATCTTCTCCATAGACAGAGAAAATTTTCAGCATTTCAGACCAGTAAGCTAACTGCCTCGCGTAAAGGCTCAGGTTAGTGGAAAGGAAAATACAGACTACTATCCAGCAAAGATTTAAAACACATGCTTAACTTCATGCACCTAAATAGTCTCATTAATGTGAAGTTAAGCATGTGTGCATGTTTTTGTAGGATCATACTCAAGTGACATCCCTTTGATGAATGTTTCTTCCTGTGTTAGCAGGGAACAGTGTTTGATCAAGCCAGCATGAGGTTAAGTGCCCTTTATCTTTCACCTTGCCACTTAGAGGACTCTACTATGTTGGTGTGGGTGAGGATGAGGATGGGAGAAGCAGCACCCAGTCCTGAAGGTATACAGTTCAAATTCTGGTTATTTTAAGAAGAGGAGCCTCTAACATAGCTGAAACTGAACGTCTAATTCTAAGATTTATATCCTGCAGTTCCTTCTTTGGGTTGCAGAAAAATTCCTGATCAATATGGTTTAGATGTTTTTTCATAACTTGTATCGAGTGATTAATATTGAAGTAGCTCTTCTGATTTCTAGATTAATCTTGGGCTAATAATATACCTATAATTTTCTTTTCTGTTCTCCTCCAACTATGGTAAGAGGCCCATTTGTGTATATAACCAGTTTGGATCTTAATCGCAACAGCAGTGATTGAAAAATAGCTGCATAATATACCACACAGAAAAACTGTGAGACAAAGCTGAGATCTAATTACACATTTCTGGCTTAATGTATCTTCAGGAATGATCAGTGCAGTAAGATTAGTACAACCTATATATGATGAGAGAAGTGTGCCACAACAGACAATGAAGTTTTGTGCAGAATAAAAACAAGTATGCAGGGAACTATGCTTCCTTCAACAATGTAACTTCCAATTGCTTAGGGAGTTTCATAGGGTAATTCTAGATGTTCTTTACAAACACTGTAATCATACCTAATAAACGCATTATAATGTGGGCATTCTTGGATGCATTTTAAACTCAGTTAAAGCAACACAAAGAAAGATTCTGTCATTTGCTTAAGCAGTCATTAATTTAACAATAGGCTGGAATGGACCCTCCAAGTTCCTGTTCTCATTTCAGAAGTAAAAAGGTTGTATTTTCTTTCTTACCATTTTTATTGAAAATACATTTTGTTACACATCTTCCAAATAAAGGTTTATAACTGCATGTAACTACTGCACTATGGACTGCCCTAGAAAGACACATTACTAGACTGTATATGCCACAAGGATGCAACCACACATGTGTCCTAAAATGAAAAAGAATTCAAAATATATGAAGTTCTATGATTCTATGATTCTATAAGTATATCAGGAGAGAATATAAAACAAAGTCTAACAAAAGGACAAAAAGAATCCACTTTAGATCTTCTGGTGAAGAAAACCAACTGAGGATTATCAATGGCCACAAACATTAAGTGGCTGTGAAAAATGTTGTCAAAAGCTAAACTGATCCAGAATAGAAACAGAATAGAAAGCTGAGAAGTCGTGTGAAAAAAAATCCCACCAAACCTTATTTTTCTTAAAAGCTGCTTTAATATTCCACATCAATATAATAATATTCCATATATTGTTCTAACAAAGAGTGGATTTGAATGTATTTAAATAAGGAATTGTATTAAACCTGACAACTGTCTCATTACACATCACCTGAATTGCAGCATCCCTGAATTATGTTTTGTGATGGCTTTGCATATTTCTAACTTTACAGCTAACACCCCTTCCAGTTTTTATTATCACCTCGTTATTCCCATTCCTCCTTCATGATGTTATGGTGACTAAAAAATATGTGACTAGAAAATAGTAGCCTTTCATACTTCAATCCCCTGACTTCCCCTGGGGGAGTGGATTACTGCATCATAATACTGGTATCTGTTAGTTAATGCTGTGGGCTTCACTCAACTTCAAAGCAAAGATATTAAAGGCTCGTTTTCCACTACAAGGCAGGTGTATTTTTATTAGGTCTTTTTCAAAATTGCTATGACTTCACTCATGGATATACTGCCAACAGCCATTATTGAAAGCTGGACTATAATTGCTAAGGAACATGCCATGTCTGAAGCACTAAACCAGTGTTACTGCAATCCTCCAACAATTGACTGAAACCAAGTGTTACATCATTACAGCTGAATTACAACACACCCATGGCGTATTTTCCATGTGTGCTATTTTAAACATTAGTAGAGAAAAACCTGGATATAAATTCACAGATCCCTAATTTGTTCAAAATTCATGAACAATAAGGGCTGTCTGACAGGCTCTGTTGGCTCTATTTCAGTTAGAAATGTCACGCACCATAATTAAATGTCTGTTTGGCTTTTATTGGAGATGGAAATGCTAGCTTTAGTTATAAATTTAAACAACCTGTCATGAGGGAAGACTCCACATTTGTATAGTTTAGGAAAATTTAGCAATTGTAATTGCTCCAGGAAAGACAAACAAACAAATGGAAACTGTTCTATTTCTTAATTGGCTTTGCACTAGAAAAAAATAAGCTAATGTGGTGATGGTATAGCTTTCATCTGTTTTAGACCAAGATCTTTGCTTCGGTAGATAAAGTCAGTGCATCAGGACTTTCAGTTGCTGTTGCTTGATTTTCATGCAGAAATTAACTGACAATTGGAGTGATCACAGCTTAAGAGAAGATGCCACTGACAAGTGGCAGAAAAATACAATGAGTCTTCCAAAAAAATGTTCAATTCAATTCAATTCAGCACAGTTTCCCTGATGTTTTCCAAGTGGAAATATTTTGCCGTCACACTGGTATGCAGAGGCTATTATACTTTAAGCAAATCCTGCAATTTTTCTGCTCAGCTTCAGAAATTTTACAGTGCCCAGATTCCAGTGGAAAATATTTGATCACTCATATGCTTGGATAGAAATTTGTCACCTGGAATAGAAATCAGGGTAAACCTGCCAGCATCCTTATGCAGACAGGCTCTGCAAATATACACTAGGCAAAATCTCTGCCAAATAACTTGTGTCTGGCCAATACTACCTTTCAAAAAGTCTGTGAATACCAGTTGCCAATAAAGATTCATTATACCATGTGTAGGTAAATATTATCTTAGCTTTTGCATCTACAATTTTAAGCTTACACAGTAGCAATTCATTTGCTCTCCACATACTACCTGTCTGCAAGTTTCTGTACAGTAGCCAATCACAATATTCACACTTCTCACTAGCACCTAAACAATATTCTTCTTTTACTTAAAATAGATCACTGTCAAATGCAAGCATTTCAAAGTTGTTTTTCACTGCATACAAAGTATGTACTATGGCTATTTTAAATAGTAATATCACATGCAAAACTTCACAGTAGATGTTATAATCATTTAAGTCTTTTCCAGCTGCCCTGTTTTTCAAGAAGCTAATCATTCCAGCTGGATTCTATAATCTATTTAAATATAAGTCAATCTATAATGTCTTCAACTTCTGAAAATGCATGCATACATTAAATTAATGGAAAAAATAATACTATCTCTATATCTCTCATAGTGAAACTTTGGAGCCATTCCCTCAGGCATGGTAGATCCTCTGGAACAGTACCAAATCATGCACTGGGTTACAGTTGTTAAAAATTAAAAACATTTTAGAAGGTGCTTGTACTAATTTCACCATAAATGTTTGCCTATACATCTTCATTTTCTCTTGTTTAGAAAGCACATCAACTCAGATCATTTCACTTCAGAATACTATTCACTTTTTTTGTTGTTATGAAGCTTCTCAAGCAGTTCTGTTGATTTAATTTTCATTTTAATTTTACCACTATTTTCACCTGTAAGAACTACATGACAACAACCTAGTGAATAGATATTAATATTTGATTCCTAGCAGTAACATTTAGTAATATTTTTCTTTTGTTTTTTTATAAGTTTCCTATTTACCTGACAAATTAGGTTGCTTTTTCCTCTTCTTCCTTTCCTTCTATTACATCCTTACACACAACATCATCACTTCAGTTTTTCTAACCTCTTCCCATCAAAAGTCTTCCAGTGTCCATAAGCCTCACTAGCATGTCAGTTATTTCAAGCTCTTTCCTCATACCTTTCTTTACTGTTCCTCCTATATTACTTTAGATTTCCTATGGTGTTTGCTCTTTTCTTCTTTCTGGAAATAATTGTGAATACTAAGGTTTATTTTAGAGGGCCTTTTTCACATGAAGAGAGCTAATAAATAAAGTTTTTCCCATATTAAAGGGAAGTGTCTACATGTTTTTATGTGCATCCGCCAGGACAGCTAACGCCAAAGAGCAAGGAGCTAACTCCTTTCTAATACCTTGATCTCCGATTCTTCTGGCTATTGATTTCTCACAAGCATTGCTTAGTGAATTTTGCACAATAAGTTGGTGGCTGAACCTATATCACAGATGAATCCTCAGTCAATTCCTTTCAATAATAGCAAAATCTGTTTGCAGCATGGCCAGGGATCATATTTGGTCCCACATGTCAGAAAACCTTAATTTTCATGTGCTCCCCCCCCAAAGAAAAAGTAAAATTAGGAAGTCCCAATACCATGAACTCAAATAGAATAAGTCTATTAATCTGTTCTATAATGTTTTCTTTAATCAAAAGGTCCATTGTGTAGGCATTTGCTAGAGCTGAACCCAGGAGAATCTTATCTAAATAAAGTTTATTTTATGCTATTACGTAGGGTTCAGTAGGTACATCAAGTTTTTAGGCCAAGATACACCAAGTTTTTCTGCAAGCTCTATCCTTCTTCTGCTTTTGTACCCTTCTAGACATTATTACCCCAAGCACAAATTCTATCATCTCTATGGAGATCCCACTCTATTCTCCAAGTGTCTCCCGCTTCCCCCCACCAAGTAAATTACAGCCTTCTCAGTATTACTGTGTGTCCGATTGTCAGCTTGGGTTAAATACAATTTAAATTACTTGTCTCTTCTGTTTCCAACTAATTTTTGCCTTCTTCTTTCCCTATAATTCTAGATATAATCATTACCACTGTTTATATATTATTGATTCCCATCTCTCCTGAGATTCCCCATATCCACATATGCAGATCCATTTCTAACAACATACCTGAGTCTCATTTGTTCACACATCTAGGATTCTCATGGAACCCCCTGTCTTCTCGTATTTCCAATATACCAATTCTCTCTGCCAAAATCCTTTATAACTCACTGATGTCCACCTAGAATGCTACTGAAATAAACTGAGGTCTTAAGACTGCCCCTTTGGCTACATTATTCCTCTCTGTGTACATTTTCTTTGGCATCCTAATTTTCATAATTTTAAGAATCTTTTCAGTATTATCTCTGTTCCCTGAGCTAATTCTGTTAGCTCTCATTATCAACATGCTCAGTTTTCATAAATATATTTTGTGATTTCTTCTCTAATGGTCATAATGTTTATCCACATTCATCTTCTGCCTTTTATTTCATGTTTACACTTTAAATGTCTGGAAAAAGGACTATCATTTTGTTCTGGGTCCTAATAGTGTCTTGAACAACCTTTAGAATACCTGGATGCCAACTAGTTTGACATCACAGTTAAGAAAGGAAATATCTACTCTTAAATGCATTGCAAACAGTGATTGTAGTGATGAAGTATTTTGCTACTCACAGTCCAGCCTCTCATTAGTGCATTAAAATACTAATTTGCTACTGTTGAGTGCATGGACAGCAAGGTGCTTTAGGACTTCCTTTACACAGCAAAGGTCAAAACCACCCAAATGTTAACTATGAGAACCCTATAGCACTAAAGCAATAGTTGAAAAGAATTTTCCTCTCTAAATATTTTAATCATAAATAATCTCAATTTTTATATTTGGAAAGCATTCTTTTTTTAAACCAGACTGACCAAAAGAGTATTTTAGAGCTGTTTATTTTAAGGTGTATATATTTTAAGGTGAATATAATTGTTTGTGCTAATGAAGGGATCTTTTTACATTGATGACTTCTCCCAATTATTTCAACAGTGAAAGCAAAATAAAACAGGAAAGTAAGTGAACTACCAAATTTCATCTAATAACAAGACGATCTGTTCTGTTCAGCAACATACTTCAAAGTGCATATTCAACCAGAAATTTTCAATTTTTTAGCTCCCATTAAAATAAAACAACAAAGTGTTTCATGCATTTCACGTAATGCTAAGTGCTATTTTTAAGCTAAGTAGTACGAAAATGCTGGAGGAGAATTAGCTCCAGAGAGCTGGCATTCCTTAGAAATTACTGTACATGAATAGTCACACACGCATAATTATATAGTTACACTTGATGGCAGCAATAGCACATAGAGAAGACTATTAATAGCACGTAAAAACTGCAGAAATCTCATCGAGATAAATATCCTCTAAAAGTATGAAAAGGTGGCACTTAATACAGAATATATTTTAGTTTTACATTTCAGCGTGACAATTACCATGAAAGAAAGGATCAAAGTCAAATGGCACAGCTGGCAGCTTGAGAATAATTTAAGAGGTGTACTGGCACTAGCTTTTTGGTTTCAGTAAGATGGACTGCATTAACCATTATGGGAAATGAAGCTGGAGAAAAGTCATACAGCATTCTTGCCTGGCATTAGTACAACACTAGCCGAACCTGCAGTTTGATGACTTCATACAAATTTTAAGGGAGAAAACTTCTAATGAATATGAACAATAGCAATGCCTCCTCTGCATTTTTGGGACACAACAATAATCCAGCACCACATTTAGGCTTAAATGACTGATTTAGGAACTCATGAGCCCTGATGAAATAAGATTAGCATGTGCCTATAGCAAATACAATCATAGCTCCTCAACCTTGTCTCCAAGCTACAGAGAGATAATCTGTCTGCAAGGACATACATAAATGCTTTATAAATTGGAGCAGCCAGGCTGGAAGGATGTGAAGCTGTACAGATAATGCTGTACAGACCTAAGCCTTTTCTCTCATTTCCCACTCTCCATGTTTGAATTTTACAGTATTGCAGAAATGGGATCACAGAGACAACTTCTTGTTGTCCAGTTCCTTTACAAAGGCAGTAATAGGGGAGTCTCCCCCAGATCATTAGGCTATCCTTTGGAGCAGCTGTGCCCTGCATGGACTGGAGAGTGTCTGTTTATGTCTGCCTTTCCCTTCTTCACCTATTTTCCTCCACTCAGCTTTTAATCTGGCTAATATTTGAATATGCATACGCTGTCCAACAAAGGATAATGTTGCATTTGATAATACATGACAGCCACCAATTTCCAAGTCCTTCCCTCAAAGAAGGCTGAACCTTGGATGATAGCAAAAGTGTGACCTGCCTTAGCTGAGTTTTATTCAAACAGATGGATATTCAACAGAAGACCTACATTTATCTCTTTTGTAAGGTATTAATCAAAGCTTCAGTTTCTTAGCAATTAAGCCAACAACACAGTTTCCTTTCAAGCACAACTTTTCAAAAGATGCTTTGCATTCTAAAGACTCTAAGCCACAAGGCAAGCATTTGTCCACACAAACACATCTGAAAATCAGAATCTCCTCTGCCAAGTGCATTATGGGTTCTCTGAAACTACTGGCATATATGCCCAAACATACACAGTTTAACACATGTAGGTTTTACAGTCACAATATGTTTTTCTGCAGAGTTTAATAGTATGGATTACTGCACATTACAAAGCAAAATAAAATCATGAAGACCATGGAATTTGATCTCCACAAAGATCAAAATAAAACAGCAGAGGATGTAAAGTGTTGCTTGGGCAGGTTTTATGTGGACTGTTCAGGAAAAAATGGACCAATTTTGCTTGCATGCTGCTTTCACAGCTACAATTTTTGTTAGTTTTGCAATCTGATGCTTTTGATTTTTATTTAATCCTAATAACTTCTGAAAGCCACTGAGTTTACAAAGCCAAAAAAATAAACCTGGATCCACTAAAGATCCTGTTTTCCTATTTCTTAACTCTCTACTAACCAGGAATGGAATGGTCAGTTTCATATCGCTGGAAGAAGCAGATTTGATTAATCTTGTGGATTGAGACTTTTTATTGGAATTTGGCAGAAATTAGTAGATGCTTAGAAGGTGGTAAATGGTCCAACAAGACACTCAAAACCATCAAATTAAGACGGCACCGATTTATATATAAATGAAGGCTGTAAGACTATGTTCTATCGCTGTTATTAATCAGAGTAACACTGTATAAATTGACATTACAGTGGGAAATAAAGTTATATGTTAATATACTGTGCTACCATTTAAATTTTTTTCTTGTTCTTCAATATAATTCATTAATAGCTATGAATTACATATATACATAAACCAGAGACACTATTTCTCCCCACCAGCTCTCCTTCAAGCTCCTTAGAAAGCATTTTCAAAGATCTTCATAAAGTCTCTACTGAGAATTTCTTACTCTAGAATTATCTGTTTCAAGTGAACTACTTTTGAGTAATGTGTAAGGACAGAAAAAAATCACAGTGTGAAAAAGACGATCAGAATCTCAGGCCCTAAGATTCTACCAATACCAAGGGCTTTGTTAAAACTTGGGCAGTGTTTGCTTCTCTTAATATCCAGTTTCCCTCTGCTAATGGAAAGGTTCTTTCTTCCAGTGGCAAGATCCTCATATATTCAGACAAAGCACTCTATTAACTCTCTCTTCTCTTGGAAGTAGAGATCAATTCAACAATATCAAACAATTTATTTCTTGAAATACATAATTTCAAGATAAATGAATTTATGGCAGGTTGAAGGCTTTTGATTTTATTTTAAATGGAGAAGTTTCAACGAGACAGTTTTGTTTCAGACAATACTTACCCCTGGCATTTGATTGTTATTTTATAATAGTGGGAAAAAAAAAACCCAAACAACCGTAAAGTGAAAAAAAAAAAAGTGTGTCAGCCCAAATAGAATGAAATATTCCCAATACCTGTCTCTAACTTCCCACTTGTTTTTGTTTGTCTTTTATTTTGCAAAAGAAGTGAAAATGTTTCAGCTTTCATGAAACTTAAGTTATTTTGTATCTTTATTTTATTCTGCTTAGTGAACCAGATAATAAAGGTTTCCTATAGCTCTCTCTTACTTGAGTCAACAGATCAGAGCATACTGGGCAACGGCAGTTTAAGACTTCAGCAGAGCTGCTGAGTCTTTACTGACCAATTCAAATATTTAGCACATTGATAGAACAAAATATACTGAGAGAGGGCCATAAAATGGTAGGAACAATTCTATCTGGAGCAAATAGATTTGATGAGAAATCTTGGGCTAGGATGAAAATTCACAACTGCTAAAACCGTTTAAAATTGCTCTTTTTAGAAATTCTCCATATTTTTTTTCCTTTTTATTTTTCAGGGCTTTTTTAAAATTAATTCTTCTGTGAAGTCCTCATATGAATCTTCTCCACTCCCTTTAATTATTTTTCCCTGTTCATATATATGTAAGAAAAAAAAAGGGAGGAAGAGAAGGAAAAAGGAAGAGAGGTAGCAAGTTAAGAACTGCATTTTTCAATGACCTT
>JBCJKH010028871.1:0-11830 GCA_039877255.1 Loriculus beryllinus | reverse complement strand
AGCACAGCCCCTAATCACAGAATGGTTTGTGTTGGAAAGGACCTTAAGATCATCCAGTTCCAACCCCATGCCATGGGAAGGGCACCTCACCCTAGACCTAATGAAGGCCTTCTAATCAGAACTTTGTCCTCACAGGTGACAAGGCCCTGATGTGGGAACTGAAGAGCTGCAGACAGACGGTGTTGCCTGAAGGACAGCAGAAACTAAATGGGGATACCAAGCTGTGGAGCATGGAGCCTTGGAAAAAGCCCACAGTGATGCAAAATGTTAAGTACTTTCTCAGTAGAGAGTAAGCACTTAATAAAATGGGAACATCTGATAGCCCAATAAACAGATAAATAAGACAAGCAGTTATAGACTACATGGGTTTCTGGTGACATGATTAATCATGAGAGCACAGCTTATCTGGATAAGCATATTACTAGCATCTTCATTTTATTTCTTAGTAATTTATAGTCTCTGCATTATAAAACACGACTCTCAACAACATATCCTAACAGGATTTTTCTTCTCAATTTTTAGGGCAGAGCTGTACAAAACAAAAAAATGCAACTGCCAGTTATTTTTTCCCTGCGAGAAGATGCTTTAATCATTCAGATTCTGTCTCCTTGATGGCTCAGTTGAATAGTTTAACTTTTTGGAGGAAAAAACATACATAAAGTAGAGCCCCTCATTGTGACACTGTGTTTCTGAATGACACTTTCAGAGCCAAACAACATATAATACTTGGGGCTTTTCTTACCCTTTATTAAAAGAAGAACTGAAAGCACATTCAGCAGGAGATTTCCATTTCTCATTAAGCAGTTCAAGCTACACTTGTATGAGAACTTTCAGAAGATTTCCCATCTGCTGTTGCACTACCATTTGTGATGACTCCAGAAATAAGCACGGTGGTGGGTTTTTACGACTGCATCACCTCTCCTGCTGTTCCGAGTGACTGTGGCAATGTACCGATAACAAATCACAGTAGCCAGAATTATCTGGTTGCGTTGAAAGTGGTTGCAGTGTCTACATCAACATATGAATATAAACACTAGTTACAGCTGAGGCAGGAATTACTCAGTTTAACAGGGGCTTTGAGGTTTTATTTTTAAAATTCTCTTTAAAATCACCTATAAAAATGAAAAGTAATTTTTGAGTCATAAAATTTTCATGTCATCAATGAAAATTAGGTTGGCACAAAAAGACTTACAAATTAAACCATCAATAATTGTGACAGCTAGAAAAATGTAATCAGATCTTTCTTCAAAAGAAACCTAAACCACTCTAATCTCCCCACCTTGTTTCAACTGTTGTTTCTCATCTGGTCATCAGTTTTCTGTTAGATATTTGCCTGAGTTTTTCATTTTTCCATGACAAAAATAACAAATAAACCAGAGCCAAGCCCAAGTTCCTACCTCTAGCAATGATTATGTTTCATGTCAAGAAAAGAAAGCTCTCCTGCCACCAAGCATGACAGATGACACACTGGTCTGCCAGCAGAAGAGACTCTGCCCTGCTTCCCATCAAAACACACCCCAACATCCCTAATTTTGAAACATGGAAAGAAAAATAGTTAAAAAAGAACCCAACAGAAGCAAAATCTCTTGCTACTGACATTGCTATCTCTCAAAGCTATCAAGAACCTTATATACCTCAGAGTCACATTTACAAAGTGATAATGATGCACTTTCCCGACTCTCCTGCTTACTGGTCACTACATCCACTGGTGAAATCCTATTGCCCCAAAACTATTGTGAGTCCTTGGAAGGTTTGTAGTGGACTACATAGCACACGGCATTTTGATATACATTGGTTTGGAAATGCGATCTATTGAGGAGATACATCAATGAGTATGTTATGCACCCAACAAATACACACACACACACACACATATGTACTACAGTACTAAAATCAAAGTGAGCTGCTGATATCTTTGAATGGAGCTGCTTTTGTGCTATAGGAAAATGTATCTGCAGACTGAAGAGCTACAAATTCAGCGTTTACACAGTTTTCAACACTCAGGTTCATGAGTAATTTTGTTCTTGCTTCATGACTTGCATTCACTCATGTATTTGGCAGCAGTTTTAATGTCAGGAATTACCTGGATCTTTGAATTTTGTAGCTGCCTTAATTCTTCCAAGGTGCTGAAAAGACATGGAAGCCATTACTTACCCGTCTCTTGCATTCCCAGTAGATCCTCTTCAGCTGTAGCATTCTCCAAATGTGCATTGAATTTATGAATTGTGTATTGATATAAATTATTGAAATCACAAATGATTACATTTGTACCTTCCTCTGCTGCAATATTTATAAATGGGATTTGTGTGCTATAGCAAGTGTGCAAGGCTGTGCATTTCTCTGGCGAGTTCTCTGTTACATCGGAATTTCAGGCAAGGCCAGTAACCCGTTCTTCCTTTTCCTACCCACATTTTTGTTTGTACTCTTTCCAAATACCGATTAAAATGCAACATACCTGACACACAACACATCTAAAGGATTTGTACAGTTTGAAAACATCCACTTCAGATCACTCCTGCTTCCAGAACCACCTAGGTTGGTTTTTTCTGTCTTTCAGATACTCTGTGGTCACCATGGAGTGTCTGCTGGTCACATTAAAAAGCACACAAACATGTACTTCATCACCCTTTTGGGGATCTCAGGAGAGGGGTGAATGCCTGAATGGAACTGGCTGATGATTATTTCTCCAAAGCCTCACCTCCAGGGGATAGCAATAGCAGGCCAGCAGGAGAAAGCTGCTGTTGTAATTTCTGCCACAGATAGGGTTTGTAGGTCATTAATTACCCATACTTGAAAATCTGGCCAAGTTCTTGCAGAGTTAATGCCTTTAGATGTTATCCTGTCTGGAGCATAAGGTAATATTTGTTTTGTGCTATTCACAAAGCTAATGGGAATCTTAAAGGGCATACATGCCATTAGGCTATGGTGCTGAACATGAAGGATGAGAGGGAGTACATACTACAAACATTTTAGCTTGTAGTATTTGTTTCATGATTTGTACTAAAGTAACTAGAGAAAACACAAAAGCAAAAGGGACAAAAATGTATAATAAAAAAATACAAAAGCAGAAAATGGATTCTCTGCTACCATGTGTAGATTGCGTGTTGGCATCCCTTCAAGGTAACTACCACATGCCTGAATTGGGGTTTTAGTTCAGAGTTCATGAAACACCTCATCACTGGCTGAAGCTTTGCAGTCCTTACCAGACAATAATACTCTTCTCTCTGTCAAAGGTACAAGCCACAAAACAGCAAGCTTGATCCTTTATAGAGTCACCTTTCTTCCTTTCCTTATTCTATGAATGATCTGTGTGTATCACTCACATTTCTTCCAGCTCTGGGTACTTTCTGATTTCTGCTCAGTGGAAATATAAAATATAGCTAAACCAGGAGTAACATCTCATCCTATGGTGTGCTGCAGCAACTGACCATTGGTATGTAAGGTGGTCTTGTACGAGGCCCTGATATTCTTAAGGGCAAGCAAAGGAGTTCACTGAATTAGGGAGGGAGGTGAAGAAAAAATTAGAGAAGCGTTCTGAAGGAAATTAACTTTCTTCAATTTAACAAAGTTGATTAAAACATTCAAGCAACTCTACTCAGCTGTACAAAGGGCATTCAGGAAGCTTAAAATAAACATCTGTCCCTTTAAAATGTCTTTGGGTAGGCCTACATTAGCAATTTGATTTGGATCCAGAAAGCACTTCTGATGTGGATCTCCCAGTCATCACTGTACTAGCCCGCAATGTACCTCATGGATTCCTTTAGGATAAAAGTGCATCAGAACATACACTCAGAGCACCAAATGCAACCAGCCACTCAAGTGGTCCAGTCCACAGGACCAGACTAAAGCTAGTTCAAAGAACAACAGCCCTCCTTGCCCCAACAGCCTCACCCCCTGAACCCAGCATAGTGGATGCAAGATGCTCAACACTCATTCTTTCATCCCACCTATCTACTTGCTTTATACTGTATTACCTGTTGATGTAGATGTAACTTTTGTTGGACTGTCATTTTCCTGGAAACACCATTCTGTGGCTTTGTGCTCAATGCAAACAAAGTTAGTTTCCTCTCCAGAGAGCAATTTGTATATAAATACCTGTTCATAACATGGCATGTGCTTCCCCCCCACTTCCTGCCCCAGGCAGCTGCTCAAGATCAATTCTGCACTCGTGGTATAACTCCTGTAACCGTTATTATCTTTGTAGTCTGTTACCAGTCGGTTAATAGAGATTCAACTTTTGGATCCTATGTCTTTTAAATCCGCTAGGTCTAAGCATCCAGGCCCTTCAAGTCTGGCCCATGAAATGCATTCCCTTGTGTGCATTTGAGTGCTGACAGCTCTCAAGAAGAAACATCACATGATCCAGTTACTCAGCACCTTTAAAATCAGGTCAGAACTACTGAGGAAGCTAGGAAAAAAGAGAAGTATTCCCACCATCTACCTTTAAGCTCAAATTTAGATGCCCTTTACAGTCAATGGAGAGAAGTAGAGATTCTCCAGAGACCAATTCTGCACAACTAAATTAAGCTCCTTTTCTGAATTGCCCTCGAGAGAAGTATTTGCTTTCCACTGACAACCAAAGGAGTCCAAGGAAAGCAACTGGCAACATAAAATAGCCACAGTGACGTTGTGTGAATATCCCTCCATGTCAGGGTTTAAAGCCAGAACCCTGCTAACCCACATGGCCACTGAAAAGTGACACATAAATGGATGCCATCCTCTCCTTGTATATGTGACTGCTGAGGGAGAATCATTGCAAGTCACAGTCTGACCACATATCTCACCCTGCTCAAAATCGCTCAGCACGAAACTCTTAAGCACTGGCTCTTTTACTAAAAAACAACACAGCACAACAATAACACTTCCAGTTAGAAAAACAGACTTCAAGCCCAATGCTTTTTTTCTCTGAGAAATGCCTACCTTGAACTGAATCTACCAGGAAATTTGTGGTGAGTTTGCTCAACTGTTTTCACTGAAAAATCAGGGGGAAAAGAAAAACCTTTGAACTTTTCAACAAAGATGGCACAAAAACGATTTTTTTTCTACTAAAGTGAACCTTTGATAATTTTCTCTGTCAGTACCTTTTTTCTCTTAGCTGGAAACCCACAAGAGCTTGGCTTCACCTCCAGCCTGAAACAATTCCCACTGATGTGTTTCACAGGTCTAGGAAGCCACCAGTAAAAGACATTAATCAAGGTACCATTCAAAACTGAGGCAGATATATAATAGGGCTTTCCAAAAACTCGGATTTGTAATACAGGCAAATAAAAGCAAAATACCAAAAGCACCCACCTGTATGAATAACAATCAGAGGGGAAAAAGACTTATGCTTGATTTTATTAGAACAGCAATCTGTTAGATTGTAGCCTCAGTATAAAAACACAGCTCTGCAGAGCAGTCAAAACTCTGGTTTAATACCAATATTTCATTAAAAAAATGAAACCAGGAATCATTTTGAAATTATTTCACTTGTTTTTATACTTTGCCATTAGTAGAAAGGGCTGTCAAATATTACAGCAGAGACAGAGGTGACAGAGGTACGATGTGTTTAAGGACAAAATACTTCCAGAGTTGAATGCTGTGCTTTAACTTTCAATCATTCTAGTAAACCAACAAGGCTGGTTGAGCTTTCTGCTTTCACCTCCCAAAATTAATAAATAGCACGCTTAAACTGACTTATGGCAAAGTTCATTTAATTGTAAATGCACCAATTCAGCCCCAACTGAAAGGAAAATGCAGCAAAACATCCTCAATTGAAAGGTACTGCACAATCTAAGGTACTGTTGGCCCTTTAACCCAGTAGCCATGTGTCCATGCCTACATGTGGCTCATGCAGGGACACGCCATATTGTTAAACCACTACAAAAACCTGAGAACTAAACACAGAAGTCTTACAGAAATCACACCCAAGAAAAGTTACTGTCCTTTTGAGTTCCTCTGGTTATAGGTTATTACACAACTCATTTAAACCGGTTTCTAACAGGAACTGATTAAGACAGGTTCTGAGCAGTAAGATCTAGGTACAGGCTGCATCTTGTTCTATTTCCCTTGTTAAGTTCTTCAAAGCTAGTTCAGTACCAGATTCAGTAAAACTTCAGGTGTTGTTCAATAAATGCCTCTAATTTTATCATCCCTTCCACAAACTGGAATTTAGGACTAAATTCATTCTATATTTCTGCAGGGTTATAGCAGAGATAAATTTGGCCAATATGTATTCATTGCTCTGCTAAACACATTACAGTAGCTTTCTTGTGATATTGCATGGAAGAGCCAAAAATAACTTGTTTTTCCAGTGTCCTCATCTACTTTTATAACAAATATAGGTGGTGAATGTAAATTAATGGTTATTACAGCATCTGCTCTGCATTTCACTTATTTTTTATAGCGAAAGGCTGACTAGACTTTTTATTTTGATATTGCAATAGTAACACACCTGCTGGAGCCTGCTATATTACCACTCCAGGGAAAAATGGTTAATTGCATTTTCTGCCTATTAGAAACAGAAGGATTTAGATTTAGGGTCGTCTTCCATGAGGTTCTTTAAACATCTTATCAAAGCTTTCCAAACCCATAAAAACTCTGTGGTCTTGCTGCCTGCCCACACAGAAAAGCTCCACCAAATTAAACTTCTCTGGGAGTGAACCAAGTCTCAACAATGTATTTTATATCTAGAATAACAAACATTCCAACAACTACAGTAATAACAGTAACATTAGTAAAGACTTCCTTACACATACTAGAATGATTCTCAGATAGAGAACTAATGCAGTGTGAACTGCAAGACTTAAATTTAGCTCACAAACTAGAACACAGCTTTATAGAGATAAGAATCCAGGCTGGAATTATTGGCAAAATCAGAAGGGTAAATTTCTATTAATTTCAGCAGAGAAGGAAAAAAGATAATGAAGGACCAAAAGGTTAAACTTACATTCAGTTTAGGAGCACAAAACTTCCATGTACTTAAGAAAGAAGTAGGTGCTAAGGATGCTGGTTAGCAGCTAATGGGTTAGCAAGGGACAATATTATTAGTAACAGGTAATCTGAAAAAAGAGCCAGGAATTCTACCCTCCTATGATGGAAGGGCAGAAAAAAAGAGAAAAAAATAAAGAGAAGAAAAGACAGAAGCAAAAACTGAAGATAACAGAGTTAGAGCTTTAGTCCTTTTTTGTTTGCCTTGGCAATAGGCAGTTTTGTTCTATAGATGACATGGAAGGATGTGGTTCATATGCCTTTTAGTCACCACTCAAAAGAATAAGAAGCAGGTGTTGATGACATGAGAGTCCTGGAGGGACTATGGCAAATGAGAAGCAGCAGTGATCAGGAGCCCATACTAGGAACAGCTGCTTGATGAGGACCATAAAAGAAGGAAAAAGAAAGAAACAAACCAAACAAAAAAAAAAAAAAAACCCAAACAACCCCAACTCGGGGAAGGGGAAAGAACAATAAAAGAACAAGAGCAAAATAAAGTCAATATCTGGGAATTAGGAGGCAAAGCCAAAGCCAGCTTTTATTAGCCACTGTTACAATTATCAGTGGAGCCATTAACAAACCCTGCAGTAGTAACCATAAAAGCTTTGCACCATTTTCCTAGGTTCTTGGGACTTCCTCCTCTTGCAGAGACAGAAGCTGCAGCAGCAGGTCTGGTCCCTGTTCCAGCATGCTTCCTACCACGCAGTGTCTATTTAACTGCCTCCACCTAGACGACAGGGAGGATGTTTATGCTCTGTGTGAAGGAGACTGGTTTTGAAATCCAAATTCAATCATATAAAGTTGACTTCCATATCGTTTCAGGAAAGCGCTTCCCTCTACTAAAGTAATTGCATCGCCTAATCTATCTTAGAGTAACAGACCTACCAAGCATCTTGGGTGCTTCGGACTAAATTGAGGGGAATAAAAAAACCCCACCAAACATACCCAAACACCTTACAATGTTTTTCAGCATCTGAAGCATACAATTTGCATTCTAGTGTATCTTGTAATGGCTGTATCCTGTAGTGTTTACCTGTATAATGTGTTGTTTGCATTTAGTTCTCTTATTGTTAATGCTAGCATGGGACATAATTCATTTTCTCAAAGTATATGGAATTACATGGCTATGAAGAGAAAGTAAATAAAAGAGGTGTAAGGATTGAGTGTGAAAGTTTGTTTTCACAGTGAAACTAATATAAAACTAGCCTTGCTCTGCTGTCTTCAATTCATATTCAGGCACAATTCCCTCTTTAAATAAACCCACCCCAGCAGCAAGCCTTTATCTCAAACTGTGAGTACTTCAGGTTGGGACTGTGACATTTGTACAGTGCCAGAATAACATAACTGCTGTTTTCAGACACTAGCACAGTAGGGATGTATCCTATGAGTAAAAATAGCTAAATAGAAAGGAGAATAAACTGCATATGGATGAGAGGGAAAAATAGAAGCGGTAATGAGCATGGGAATCAGGCAACTAACAAGAAGGTTGAAGGCTCTTCAGGGATAGGAATGGTAAATGGCACCTTACCATTTGTCTGTAATATCTGTGTGTAATATGAAGGCCAGTGCAATATCTCTTAAGACACCTGAGGGTTTTACAGTAATGCAAGTAAGAATGGCTTTTAGTTAGAAGCTCTAACCATTAATGATGATTCTTTTTCAGGGTGGGGTTTTTTTTCTGGGATTTTTTTTCTTTTTTCTCTAACAATGGCTGTGATGTTAAAATAGCTGTGCTGCAAGATTACAAAACCAAGAATGAAACAGTTTTATCAGCAGCAGGAAAGGCTTTTTCAGATGCATACAGTGGAGTTGGATTGTAAAATGCAGGTTGATTCTTCTTGAAAGGCAGCATATTGCATTATAAAATATCTGAGCCATGACCAAAATAAGACACAATAAATGTCATAAGGCACTTTGGATAATAGAACAGTTACTTGCCAGTAGAAATAATATTTCTCATAGGCTTCTTCTTCACCAGTCCAGAGCAGACAAGTCATTTTATCAGTGTGGTGATGCTAAACACAGAACTCTTACGGAGCATAAGTAAGGCATTCTGCCGTACATTGTCACCAGGAGGCTCCTGCAGTCACTGTCTGAGGGAAAAGGAGCAGTTTCAGAAAGACAGTCTCCAAGGACAAAGAGGTTAATCTGGCATTTGCCTATCAGGTGATGAAGGTGCATTACAACAACCGCCCAAATGCTGCAGGTTAAAGAAAGTTGATCTAATGAGGACTAATTGTAAGTACTACAGCAGGAAGAGAATATGCTACGTTATGAAAGAGACTAAGATGCAGCAGTCAGAAATGAATCCAGTCTTCTGGCTCTCCAGGGGGACTACCAGCTACTGCTTTGCATTGTTTCTGTTCAGGCATCTGTTAAATGGGTATAATTATCTTTACATACTTCACAGTAATGCTTAATTACTTACTGAAAAGGTGACCACAGATTGTAAGGTACATTGTCCTAGAAAAGCACATCCTATACCGGAAAACTTATTCTATGGCTCTCCAGAGCTCTGTGCTATCCAGGCCTTGCATTTCATCTACAGAAAGCTGTATTGTTACGAGCAGTACCTGGAAGATGGAAAGCATATGGGTGTCTCAATAAAATGAAGATTTCTGCTTGATACATGAGAGTTGTAGTTCTTGTGTGCTCTTTCAGCTGCAGGCTGGCTCTTCTGCCCTGGGCTATTTCACAGTGAAGCACTGTGGTGAATCACCAAGAGATGACATGCAGTGGCCCTTTGTAGGAGATCCAGTTTGGATGAGGAGCCTGTCTCAAAGAGAAGGTGGACCTTGGGAAACATCCACTTGTATTTTCAGACAAAACATCTGGAATAGTGGAAGGTTGCTTTTGTTCCTTCAAGAAAAAAAGCGAAATTTCCCAGCTGGACCACACACAGACCATAAAATGAATGAGTCTTTGTATGTGCATGCTACACATCAAATTTATATACATAAATCACAGAATCAGAGTGGTTTGGGTTGGAAGGGACCTTAAAGCTCATCCAGTTCCAACCCCCTCCTACGGGCAGGGACACCTTCCACTAGAGTAGGTTGCTCCAAGCCCCATCCAACCTGGCCTTGAACACTGGCAGGGATGGAGCAGTCACAGCTTCTCTGGGCCAGTGGCTCACCACCTTCATAGTAAAATCCTTCTTGTATTCAGTCTAATTCTCCCCTCTGTCAGGTTAAAGCCATTCTCCTTTGTCCTGTCACTACAGGCCTTCGTCAGAAATCCCTCTCCAGGTTTTCTGCAGCTCCTTCAGGCACTGGAGCTGCTCTCAGGTCTCCTCTTCAGGAGCCTTCTCTTCTCCAGGCTGACCCAGCCCAGCTCTCTCAGCCTGGCTCCAGAGCAGAGCTGCTCCAGCCCTCACAGCATCTTTGTGGTCTCCTTTGCACTCACTCCAACAGCTCCACATCCCTCCTGTGTTGGAGGCCCTAGAGCTGGACAAAGTACAGGTCTTGTGTGTTTTGTTTTGTTTTCTTGGGAGTTGTTTGTTTTAAAGTGCTTCCACTTTTATTACTTATTTATATACTTCTTTTCTTTGGTGTTTTAAAATGTACTTACATTTTTACTTCTGGTGGAGATGAGAGAAAGACCAAATTTTTCCTGGTGAAACAACTTGCTTATATTAAGTTTCTTACGGAGCGACACCCATAAACAAGCCTGGGTACAGCTCTAGCATGATGGGCACAAAGCACTACCACTGAATTGAGTTCATGAACCAGACAGAACAGATCAAAGCTGAGAGGATAATTCAAATTCACATCAGTGTAATCTCGTGGTTTATCTCCACAACAGGCAAAGCAAGGAGCTATCCTAAAATTTGTTTCTTTTGATCTCAGAGGAACCAAATTAATTTCACAGAATGTCTGTGTTGTGGTTCATGTCCTACAGTTAAAATGCATTCACCTTTGCATTAAGGGAGCACAGAGTGGAGTTTCCAGCTGGAGTAGAGTGTAAAATATGGGATGTTTGTGTGTGAGACAGAACTTGAGAAGTCCTCAGAGTAAAATTTCTTCAGAATACTAAAGATAATGCTGCTGCCTGTACTGACCCCAGCCACCAAGGGATGGCTTCTGGAATGGATGCAGAGAATTCTCATCTCTCTTGGTTTATACTGGTTGACTGTATCGTTTATGATATCTTTGCGGCAGATTGTTGACCCTCTGGTTTTGTGGAGTCCCTACAGATTGCAGCACATACGTATTAATTCTGAAGGAAGGAGTGAGAAAGGGCTCTATCACTGTTTTGGGTGGTCGAATCCAGATTTCCTGTTCTTGAAACAAGATGAACAAGCATGCTGTGAGTGCTCTTTGCATGTTGTGCTTCCTGTTTCTGTGACAAGTAGCATGGAGGTCTTTCAAACCACAGGCAAACAGGAACTGTGGTGGAGGAATGTGTTTTGGAATGAGCGTTCATCCATTGGGAGGCTCCCTAAGCAAGTCCTTCTGAAGCAGCCCAGTTATCTGGGAAGGCTCCTCAGATGCTCCTGGTGTCTTATGATGGACAAAGCAATGGTCAAGGTCTGGTGTGCTTCAGCAGCAGCCAATTGTCCATCTTCCTAGGTGCAACCTTGAGTACCTGCTGTTATTCAGGGGAGTAGAGAACTGGGGCTTCAATTCAATGAGCATGCTTGTATGGGATAAATAAATAGCTTTAGTAGCTGGAGTCAACATTAGAGCTTGTGCTGAAAGAGGGGAGGCTGGGGACTTTAGGTATTTATCGACAGTGCTGGATGGACAGCTGTGGCTCTGACAGCCAGGCAAAGCAACAGCTGAAGAGGGGAAGCAGTGACTGTCCCTGCCCATCCCGCTCCTCTTACTCAGCTCGTCCCGTCCTGACTGTGCTGCAGGGA
>JBCJKH010028870.1:0-27642 GCA_039877255.1 Loriculus beryllinus | reverse complement strand
GTGCTGAGGCGCTGGCACAGGGTGCCCAGAGAAGCTGTGGCTGCCCCATCCCTGGCGGTGTTCAAGGCCAGGTTGGATGGGGCTTGGAGCAAGCTGCTCCAGTGGAAGAGGGATGGAACTAGATGGGCTTTAAGGTCCTTTCAACCCAAACCATTCTAGGATTCTATAAATCTATACAAGCCGAGATTTGGGAAGAAGAGGTAACTCAAATCATTGCAGCAGCAGACCCTAAAAGCCCTGATTCTAATGCAGTGAGGTCAGCAGCAAAATTCCCACAGAGCAGAGGATTTAGCCCTAGAGAAGCTCAAAACAAAAGCAGCATCTGTGACTCACTCATGAGACCCACAGCTCATAACACTGTAAAAATCACATTCACATGAGCCTGATGCTGCTGCACGGAAAACAACTCCGGAGTCTTTCTCCTTGCAGACCCCATCTCTGACCATGCCTCTTGCCCTCTTTTGTTCTTCCCAGGATATTTGCATGGAAACAAGAGCTGGGTTTTTCAGCTGCTCACCTCCTCCTGCTGTCTATCCTTCCCCAACAGAAGACAGACTTTACAGAGAGCCTGTTTTCATGCAAATAGCCCTGACTGATGGCTACAGAAGAATAGAGCACAGGAGCACCTCCCAGAGCCCGGGTGCCAACTACCACTGCCAGGGTATTCCCATGTGCATAAAAACCATCTCACCATTTGGCTGATGAAAGCTGCTGTGTACATGGCAAGTGTTCACTGGGAGACTTTCAGACCCTCTTCCATGGAAGGCAAGTCTCTTACCTTGAGACCATGTTGAGATGGTCCAACAGTGTACAATGCAACATCAATCACCAGCCAGGAAAAGCCCTGCTAGCCTGTCATATCCCCAAATCCAGCAGGAACATGTGGCACTGGGGACAAGGAACCATCAATATGAGACTCAGAGTCCTTCAAAAACAGCACAACAGTTAAAGGAGGTTCAAGTTCTGCTCTTGCCCTGAATTTCCCTGTAATTTTTACTCTTTTATAAGGATATTACTGTTGTTCCAGTGGGTTGGTTACGTGGAAAGTCCAAGCAAAGGGGGGAAGCTGACAGTGATCTGCTCCGTGTATCTATCTCAAGAGTGTGAGCCAGACAGCGCTGTCAAAGGGCAAAGAATACACACTGGAAACAAAACCTCTTTGTTCTCTAATTTTGTTCCAGTTAAGTCAGTTCAGCTGTTCCCTATAACCAGTCAAAAACATTCAGCGTTTCCCAAAGTATTTTAAGACTTCAAAGTTGTAGGTTTTATTTTGACAGTTTTAAAGCACGGAGCTTCTTTTTTTCTTCCCTTTACAGATTTTTTTGCCATTACAAACAAAGCTGTTTAATAAATTAAGCTTTGCACAACCACTGCCACTTTTCTTTTATCATGCCTTCAATTAAAATATTGTTTCTTGAAGACAGCAAATGGCTTCTGAAGGGAAAAAAAGAAGAGGGTATGTCACTGAGAATGTTTTCAATAGAGTTCATTTGTTAAAACTTGGGTTTAAAACCAAACTCTGGGCAGCTCAAAACCAGAAGTGGTTTCTATTGGTCAAAGTTGCTGAACTCAAAACTTCCAAGCTTTAAATGAACTCACCTAAAAAGTAAACTCTCCAGCACTCACTGAGGAGGAAAATGTAGGAAAAAGCGAGCTCTCCAACAGTCAACAATGAGGAAAACGTTGGAAAAACACTGGTTAGACCACTGCCTGGCAGCTCAGCAGACACAGGAGCTCATCAGGAGCAGGCTGTTCCAGAACAAAACCTTCCTACATAAACCAGACAAGAGATCTGACCTTTTCATCTATAAAAAAACAGTCAACCCACCACTGAACTCATTACTGAGGGAGATCTGCCCCTCAGAATTGTTTTGTTCACAGTCTCAGGGCTTAAATCTGTTCTGACACCAACTGCCTCCTGTCAGGAAAGCGCTGGAACAGCTCAGGGACAAGACCTGTGCTGAAACCAAACCTGCCTGAACTCTCCCCAGGTAACATGAGCTTCACACGCTGGTGCTGAAACTGTCACAACAGGGAAGGGGAGCCAGGCAGGCAGCAAAGGACTCCTGTCTTCACAAGCATACAAAAGAGGGTTATAAAAACTCATAAGCTGTTTGTGCTTACTGCTGCTCTTCTGCAACACTGTAATCACAGAAGTCATTCTGCAGCGGGTACACCTCTGAGGGCTCCTTACTGCAACACTGTAATCACAGAAGTCATTCTGCAGCGGGTACACCTCTGAGGGCTCCTTACCAGCAGCACAGGAATGGCCTGGCCTTGGCCAGCTTCACAGTGCCAGCAGCACAGGCCCTAATCCCACTGCTCTGAGGCCAAAGCTCCGCTCGCACAGTTCACAGTACAGCCAACAACCAGCTGTGTCAGCACAACCAAGAGAGCAGGATCAAGCAGCCGTGGGGAGGGAGCTTTTAAGCCTGCGATGCTGCCAAACGCTTCGTATCACAGCCCTGCCTATTTGCATTTCTGCCTTGGGCCCCATCTGTAGCTTCCCATCCATGTTAAAAGCTGTCCCCTGGGAGAAGAAAGGCTACTGTCCATTTGTTCAACACATCTTGAGCGCGTCCAGTTTCAAATGAAGTAGGTGGTAAAACTCCTAATGCTAATCTTCTCCACACAATTCAGAATCTCTTGTCATCTGGGGGCAGGGAAGATCAGAAATGGAAATAGCTGGTCCAGCAGCCTCCATCAGTTAGTGCCAGACACCTCCAAAGCACCTCCACATGCTCACCATCACCAACACGCACACTTGACTCTTTCCTCAACTTCCACTTCAGACGAAGACATCTTATGAAGTAGGTCTCTCAATGCAGTGTCAGTAAAATCACTTCGCAATAACACATAAGGAATAGAGGATCTTTAAAATATGGTTACATCCTGTTCTAGAAGTCTTAATGGGCCATATTTTTAGCCCAGGAACAACCTGAAAGACAGCACAGACATACTGCAGCACTGAAACTATGTCACTGTAAAGCTATTTCATTACAAGCCACAGCTCTCTTTGCAAAGACAGTTTCTTCCAAGAGCCCAACTAAGCTGGTACAAGGTTTTCCAGCGTGCATACATGTAAGGCCTAATATATCATGGAGAAATAAGCTCAATATATCATGCAGAAGTAGAGAACCAGGAGAAAGAAACCAAGAAACACAGGAGACGGGTCCCTTTCAATACAGGTCTCAGCAGAAGTCACTGCAATGACTTTGAGCTGGAGGAGGGGCAGGGGACCATGAATGTATCTGCTGGAGATCCCCCCCAGGCTCCAGGCAGGCACCCTCAGACACATGCTAACTGCAAGAGCAGAGGAAGCAGGAGCTGGAGCTGAGACCACCCATACTCTTGTGACTCCCACTCCCTGCAGTGACAAACTGCCTGGCACAGAGGAGGAGGTGGTGGCTGGCAGAGCTGCACAAGGGAGCACAGACTATCCTCAAATGGTCACTCAGTCCAGAGGTTCCTTCACAGCCAGGTCAGCACAACACTGAGCCGCCAAGGCCTGGAGGTGACAGACACATGGAGGATAGAGGTAAGATCAGGCATCTGGCACCTCAGCCTGCTTAAGCTCCATGTGAACAACTGTGGAAAGAAAAGGGCAGAGGGGTACAAACGTGGGTCTCAATGGGATCCAGAGATGTCAGAGCCAGGCACTCCGAAGTCACGTAAGCTCATGCCCAGGGATTGAAGGAATTCCCACAGCAGCTCAGCTCCAAAGCCCCAGGCCAGCACTCTGCTTGCCTGGGAGCCCTGGCAGGGCTCGTGAGCCCTGGCAGGGCTGAGGAGAGGCACCAACACAGCCCCCACCACTCACGACTGGGGGGAACTGCATCACCCTCCTATTCCCCCCAAAGGGCAAACAGGTCCCAAGCAAATGGGGAAGCAGAGACCCTGCCTAACTCAGACTTCTGTGGCTCTCAGACTGCAGAGAGAAACTCCACATTGTTCTTCCAGAACCTGCTCCTCCCTGCACAATCCTGGAAGAAAACTGGAGTAGGAGAACACCCATACAGTCCTCATCTCCTTCATGACAAGAAAAAGAAGACTCTGAAACTGGCTTCTCTCAAACAGCTCAGAGCTATCTCAGAAAAAGCATGTTATCTCCCCCCAGCCCAAACCACTCCTATTCCTTACAGGATAATAAAGCCAGTGGTACTAAGCAATCACACTTGTTACACTGTTGGTTTACATGGCTGTAATTTAACAGTTCCTCACTGTTTGCTTTAGGAAATCTGTTCTTAAAAGGTCTATAAAATTATAAACTCTTGCTCCAGTTTGAAAACATAGGCATGAGCAGCGATTTCTGTTCTCTAATAAATCACATTCCCCCACTAGTAAACACCAGCATATAAGAAGCATCTTTTGTTTATTGAAAGTCAATGGCATGTGGACATTTTAAACAAAGAGAAGGTGGGAGGCTGAGGGGAACAGACAGATGATGTTTTCCGCTTTCATTCTGCCTGTGTCTAAACAAACAGTTCCTAACAGCTTTGTTTGCCAAACCAACTTTCTCCCAGCTGCTATCTGGAACCACAGAAAGGGAAAGCACTACTCAAGATGTGCAATGACTACTTGACTTTGCACGCTCATCTTACTCATCAGTGCTCCTGATATGCAAGAAACAGGGAAGGCTATTACGAGTAAGCAACTGGTTGGCTTCACCTACAAAGCAGTACTGGGAGATACTTCAAGCCATGCAAAGGGGAACCAGCATTTTGCTAAGCTTTAGTGACAGGTCACCTTGCCACAGGACCCCATCCACTGCCTTCCACCCAGCCACAATTGCACATCAACTTGGAAGATGACTCTGAATCCATACTATAAAAGCTAAGATAAGCAGGCAGACAAAACGGCTCTTACAGGCTCTTCAGTGACCTGTAGTATATGAAATCAAACTACCACCCTCAACTCTTTTTGGCCACGGTCATGCCCGTTCCTGTAAGTAAGGGCAGTGCAGATAATGACCCAAAAAAGACCCAAGAAACCATGTCACAAAGGAGTACATTATAACACTTCTGAAGTTTTCAACATCTTAAAGATCAAAGATCTTAATCATCAAAAATCTTTCTCATCCCTCTGCCTTCAACCGATGATCAAGGCATCATATTTGATGCCTTGCCTTCTTGCTACATGCAGTTTAGTGTTACTTAGTGTTACTCAGAAGTTCCTTGCCTACACAAGAGATGCGGCAACACTTTCATAAAGCTTCAGGATGGGAATAGTAAGAGTTAATATACTGACCTGTTTCACTCACACAGCAGAAGATTCCTTGTATCAAGCAGAAAGACAGAAGTATGTCTCTATTGGAGTCCTGGAAATGATGAGGAAACCCCCTGCACAAGCTCTTTCATGAGGTCTTTCTCTCCCAGCCCTGTACAGCCTCACAATAGCTGAATCTCCCTGACAGCACATGGACCTCAGTGCTATTCGCGGCACAAATGGGATAATTAAGCCAGAAATCTTCAAAGCCCTGCCACTGCTGTTGGCAATGGGATTCTGCACCCCACCTGGACATAAACATGGAAGAAGAGCAGGCAAAGCCTCTTCTCCACCAACAGCCTTAGTCCAGTTTTCACCAAGAAGTCCCTCCTAGCAGCTGGGAAGTCCCTGTATAAATGCAACCCTTAGAAAAGAGGGGCATTCATATGGGGAAACCAGTGGCACAACGTATTTGCCAGTGAAACACAAGCTGCAAGCAAAAAACGGTGATGTTTTAATCAATGACAGCCCTTTTATCTTGCTCTGTGCTGGCTTTCTCCTCTTAAAAAAGGAGCAGATCCCATCTCAGTTCTTACCAGAAATGCTGTCTTCAAAGAAAAAGGGCGAAGAACCCTTCTGCAGGGGTGGCACTGCTCTGACACACATCTGAAGACAGATGCACTCTTCAGGCTGAACTGAAAGCTTTCACAACAAATAAAATCCCCTGGCATGTATTTAGAGGTATTTATTGTACATTTCTGGCTTTTAAAGTTAAGCAAGGAGCCTTCCTTGTTTGCTCACGTTTCCTTGATAGGCTGGGGTGCGAGTCTGGAGTATCTCTTCACGACATGGTGTAAAGTGCCACTCCAAGAAGACAAGAACCAACTCTGCCCTGCTATATTACAAAGCCACCCACCTGCGAGAAGAGAAGCCAGGCTCATCAAACTCCTGCCAACAATCCTGCCTTGCCCAGGTAATTGCACAAACCATGAATTAATGAGAAATAATGAGCCAGCACACAGGGGAAGAGAGGACAATTCAGAACAGCAACAAAGAGAACTAATGGGAAAGTATGTTTTAATAGCTCACTGCTGACAGGAGACTCCAAACATAATAAAACGGGAGATGCTGAACTGCTACGTCAAAGCAGCTGCCACAACTAGATAACGCAATGATCTGACCAAGGACCTGACCATCTCACTTTGCATATTCCCAGCATAACTTCTCACCTATTCCTGTTTTAAAAGCCAGTATCTGACCGTGATCTGGAAAACTCCATTGACACTGAAAATGCAAAGCGGGCTCTTACAGGACCTTATGAAAAATAGCAAGGTAACACCCATATCCACGGCTACTGGGAGGTACTTGAAAGTGGAGAAAAACAAGGAGCAGTACCACCTTCTGAAGATGACTAAAGGTCAGAATGGGTGGGAATTTGCCCTTCTGTTTCCAAATTTAAACTTACTTGTATCATAACAACAGGAAGAAAATCTATTTCACAGCTGATATTCCAAAATCCCTCACACCTACTTGGCTGCTTAACTTTCCAGCATCTCCAGTGCATTCACCCACTGTCAGTGCAAGTTTCTCTTCAGAGCACATAAATCTTTCCTTTTTCCAAAGCTGCAGCCAGCTGAAACCTGACAGTTTGAGGACAAAGCAGTAAAAGGATTGGGTCTGCTTCCAAATGGTGAAGGACACGCTTCCAACACTACAGTATCCGAGCAGCAGAATGTCTGTGGGGACCATCACACCACTTTGGGGCCCTCCTGCATCAATGGGGTCCAGGCTTGTATGTGATGCTTCTCTCTGCTGTCTCTGGGCTTCTGCTTATTTCACCAAACTCATTTAAAAACAACATCCCGGACTTACACTGAGATTTCAGCAAAAACATCCAAATCATCCATTTTTCTCCAGGGCCAAAAGAGGTTTTGCCTCTGCATCACGCTGCTAGATGAGCACTAGAGATGGGTGCTGCTCTGGAGCAAGGAACACAACGTCATTTATTACTGAAGCCAGATTTATTTCCATTAATCTAGAGTAATTACTGCTGCTCCTCTTTTAATGAGGTCCTGTGTGCCTCAGTACATAACATCAGCAGAAGAGAAACCCTCATCTTCATAACCGGGCAATTTTGGGCCATTTTGAATAGCTTCTTCTCCAATATAAGAGGGAAATTATGAGAATGACGCCTCTTCCGAAGAGCCAGCCTCATTTTAGAGAATTGCGTGTGATCATTCTGATGTTCAGGTCAGTAACAGCCCTGCAAAATCTCCTTTATCCAACTTTCACTACTGCTGAGCAGGGATTAACATTAATTGAGCCCACCCCATATTAGCCAAGGATTATTTGTTAGTCACCTGCCTACAATCACTTGCATTTTCCAGCAGAGCCCTTCACATCGCTCAGCTAGCTAGCAGGATAATCCATGTCCCATTTTTAATGAAATCTACATAAAAAACCACATGCACACCATGGTCTTCCCACCTTCCAGAAGGTATTCTGGAACATCACACCCTGGTCTTCCCCCACCCCTTCCAGACGCTTTTGTTGTTGAAGCACAGCGTTATGCCTGAAACAAGGAATGTCCTCAGCTTCCAGCGCAGCCCCGCTAGCCTTAAACCTACAAAACAATCCAAGTGCCTTGAGTGGTATAAAAAACAAAGAGTGAGAAGAGTTATTTGACAGCTCAGCCTTGCGCCCGGATGCTGAAGTGCTGCTGAAGCCTTTCACCCCACACTTAACTCCCTCTGCTTCTGAACAGAAAATCCTGGCAGCAGCCACAAACGTTAAGTAAATGGGAAGCTTTTCTCTGGCAGCAGCTGGGAGAAACTTCCTTTTCGCCTCACTTTGCACGTAAAGAAAACCCCACAATAGCACTTGTGGTAACACTGCTAGCCAGATTTTTGACTGACAGACTCTTGAGAAAAGCCTCCAGATATGAAGTCTGCACATAAGGACCCTCTTCAAGCGGATGGCATTTGACTTCACTAACGTAGGGCTCATCTCCTCGAGGAAAGGTTCCCTTTGTTTTCAGTACAAAGAGTACAAAGGAAAAGAAAGAAAATTTCCTTTTGCTGTGACCCAGGAAAAACAGAGCTAAATAATTTTGATCAATATTTTCATTTCTTTGACAAACGCCGCAATCAGCACTCACATAAACAACTGGTTAGCAAGCCTGGAGGGGGGGGGGCAGAAGGGGTAAATCAAACTAGAGCTTCAAGACACTTAATCTTTCCATTACAACAATTGCCACCAATGACAGTAATTTACATGGCTAATAGGCAGTATTATGTTTACAGAATCATTCTTGGGAAGGAGGATCTAAACATTTTCTGCCAACCCAGCAAAGGAGCTGGTACTGCATCAGATGCTGCTTTCTTTTCCCCCTTTTCTATGTGTGTTTTGCCAAGATGCCTTGCTAGTACCTCTGCAAGCACACACAAACCCGGGGAGCATACGATCACCTGTCTGTGACAACATGAATTCTCTCACAGCAGGGCTACCTGAACCTCTGTGCTGGGGGAAAATACCTGTCAAGCAGGAGATAATGGAGTCAAGCCTGCAACACCAGATCCTCCACCCCATGCCACACTTCTCACCCCACTGCTGAAGATAACCTCAAACAAGCCTGTGTATCTCAGACACAAGCCTTATCTCCCATAGTGACAGGTTGCATCACAACACCACAGGCAAAACCCCTGGAACATCAGCCTGAACATCTGCTAATTCTCTGCCTTCCCCAAGCCTTGTCTTTCTCTTGATCATGAAAAGCAGTATGTCTCCTCCTCATGAGCTCTCTCAAGGCTTTGCCAGGAGTCACCCAGGCAAGTGGGACCGGTAAGGCATAGAAATAGGCCAGTCCCTCAGGGTCAACATGATTAAGAGGACTATATGTATTACCCTTTTAAAGCAGCACTGATATTCCCAGCAAGGTAAGAGAACATTACATCAGTACTACAAAGAACACACTGGAGTTTTTCACTGGACCATCTCCAAAAAATAGAAGAGACAAAAAAGGCACAAAGATTTCCAAAAGCACATGAAAGCTTTACAACCAGGAAAAAAATAGTGAACACTTGCCTAATTTTCTTTTAATATCAGGCACAATTCCACTTTTGTCTGGAAAATACACGCACCCATTCTGCAAATCATACCCAACCAGCCAGCCAAGAGACTCAGAGAGGACAGTCTTGCATTAAACGCAAAACTTCAGGTCACTTTAGAACCTGCAAGCACTGCTGATGCTTTTAAAATAGAACATTTATCGAAGCCCTGAGGGCATGGGCAGCCAGGCTTTGCCAAAACCCTCAGTGGATTCACACAACACAGCACAAGAAATCCATCCCATTAAGTAATGACCTTTTTGGTCACACCAATTAACTTGATCATCTATCGACAGTCAATTTAGAAACTATCCAGGATGCACATTTCCCAGCACAGGCAGGGAAACATAAAGCAGTTCCTTAGCACATCCTCCCAACCCACTGCCAGCCTGGTATCGCTTCTGCATCCCAGGTTTGCTCCCCCTCTGTTCCAAGTTCTGCCATCCCAGCACCTTTCCCAAGAGCTCCACTTCAACTGTTTAATGTCCCAGACTCTTACATTTAGCAAGGTGCTGAGCCATCCCTGCTTCAAAGGGGATGTGATTCAAACACCCAAGCAGGAAATGAGAGCAGGGAAGTCTGTCAGATTACAGAAAGACTGAACACAAATGCAATAGCTTCACACACCAGATTTTCATCCTCTCACTGATTTGGCTGACAGCAGCCTCTGGGGATGCCCACATTTCATTGACACAGCTGTAATATTCATGACCTGTCCTCGAGAAATCCATACGAGAGATCTTGAAAAAAAAAAATCAAAATGCTAAACCCCATGAAAGCACAGAATAAAGCAGGTTATTCAATAGCTCAGCTGAATTTAATGTGGCAGTAACAGGCAACTGCATTGCAAATGCAGATACAGATTTTTAAGTAATTTCAGAACATCTGATGTGAAAGTTTCACTGGAAGACACTAACTGCTTACCATAACCACAAGTATGTTTATTACCCACAGAGATAACACACAGCATCTGCTGGGCTTCTCAGATAAAGCAGGCCCATATCACAACAGCAGGATCCCATGGATTAAGAGCAGGAGAGGATCCAACTCAGGGACACCAAAGGGCATCAGTGACATGAACAAAAACACGCCCAAGGGAGAAGCACCACAACCTACACGCGCAGGAGCAAAGTGTCTTGACACCTGCAGACACAGTAGTATTAGATGTGCTCAAACAAGGCTGAAGACAAGTCTTTGGGTTCTCCCAGAGAATTTCTCTTCTCAGCAGCTACAACTCCGGCAGGTATCTACCTTCCTGGAAGCAGAAACTGAGCAGCTCTTCCTCTTCCTACAGGGTTAGGAAACTCAATGGTGTTTCAAGGATGTTTTCAGCATACCAGTGAAAATCACACAAACTAAAAGGGGCATTTTGGTCATTTCCCCCCCCCCCCATGTCTGTGGTTTAGCATCTCTAGAAGGGCTTGTGAAAACACAGCTCAATTCTGCTTGTGAAGAAGGCAGATTCAGTTTTTACCAAAAGGCTGTTAAGTCAGAAAAGCGTAAGCAGCACTCGGAGCGCACTCACTCATGGGATTTCAACAAATGCAAAAGGGTCCTTCGAGTGACAGTGCTCTTCATTATGTTAACAGCATGAAACAGCATCTTCTGCCCAGCTGGAACAAATGGGGAAACTGAGGCACAGACCGAGATCTCTCTCCTCAACCTGATCACTGATTTTCAAAACCTCTGGATTCTCCATGTCCATGCTAGCTCTGCAGGACCAAGAATTATTTGGGAAAGCAAAGGGAGATGGCCAGACAACCAGACAGCACGACTACATAAGTCTCTTCCTTAGAAAACCAGGCTAAAACTACCATAGACAAGCAGGTCCAGTTTTCCAGAAAGCAACAAAATTGCAGCAGAGTTGATTTTGGCCTAGCATGCACTTGGCAAATACTGATAACAAGGATTTACCATATCCTCTCTAGTATTACAGCTGACTATAAAGCAAACATTTGCTTCCTACAGATAACAAAATGACTATGATCACTCTGGGTTTATAAAGGTTAGGGTTTCTGCCCTCACCCGAGGCAGAAAAATCCCCTACATGTAACACTGGCCTCAGTTTTCCCTCAGGTACCCACTCACCTCACACAGAGATATGGTTTGGGATGGATTCCAGCAACAAATTACAATCAGATTAAATATTAATTCCCATCTTAATTATATAACCATGACCAGGCTTAATGGCCAGGCAGCCATTTAAACAGGAGAGGAGCACGTTAATTGAAGAAGCAGCATCCCTAACGTTGCAAATGCCCAAACCTGGCTCACGAGCACCTGGATTCTCCCTTGGGAGAACAGCTAGCTTTTGAGAAGGCAGCTCTGAAGAAGGCAGAGTTCAAATTACCTGGCAATATGGTATCCGGAATCAGCATGGAACAATGCAGCACCTGCCTTCGGGAGAGTAATACGCTATAGTGATGAGGGTCATACATGTGCTGAATACTTACTGACGGATTTTGTCCTATCAACACCTTTGACAGAGACAAGCATGCAGCATCTCTGCTTTTGTCTAAAGATGAGGATACCAGAGCAGATAAAGCAACTGGCCCAGGATCAAGGCAACCGCTCAAGCGAGATGTCCCTTATGCCACAGCAACAGCCAGCCTGGTGTGATGGCTCTGGTGCCCCAATGCCATACCACAGAAGCTGCCTGCAGCTCCAGATCAGGCTGCAAGCATGCACGCAGGGAGAGTTGTCTCCCTTCTCCCTCGGGGAAAGGCAGATTGCCAAACATTTTCTTCCTAAATTATTACTTGTGCCGCTGTGAAGTGGTTTGTGTACCATCAGCAATACACCCACCCCACGTGGGGCCCCTGCAGCACAGCAGACTTCTACAGCTGCCAGGAGAAAGTCCGCTGCAAGAAGAGGGGGGAGACAGCAGGAAATCACCAGGTTCTGCTTCACTTTGGACTTCAAGGGAGTGAAAGGAGAGGACACAAAAAAAAACGGCAAGAGGAGATGGAAAAAGCCAGGGAAAACATAAACAGAACCAAGCCTGAGTGGTTTCTCATTCAGTCTCACACACCAGAAGGGAAACATAGAACACAGCAGAAACATTCCCCACTTTGGAGCAGCCTCTGCCGTCAAGGCTCGGAGAGTGGCTGTCACAACAGCCACAGCACCGCAGCAGCAAGCTCCCACACCAGAAACCTGCCCCGGGAAACGCGATACAGGCAAACCCTCACTAACGCTGCGTGCACAAGCGTTTGGCGCTGTCGGTGCCCCCCGTTTCCTGGGGACTGTAAGAAACACCCCTTTCCTGCACTGCTCATCCTGCCTAACTGCAACCAAGCCCGCGGGCAGGGGACACTGCAGCACCACAGCCAACAGGGCAAGCGGATCTGCACGGAGGTGACATCCTGCGGCCACAGCAGCAGAGACGCGCGATCCCCAAACAATGGCAATGTTCAGAGGCAAAGGCACCGACAGCACGCAGCAGGCTGCCAGCATGAGTGGGATAGGAAGGATAAAATGAATCAGAACTAAAGTTAGGTGATGTCGAAAAAGGAAATCTATAGCAAGAAGACTCAGCCACAAATCCACATGACATAAAAGCAGATGGATTTCAGCTGATCCTCGGGTGGAAAAGCACAACCCACTTCCCACCAGCACGTGCCCTGTAGAGAGCCCCAAGGAAAGCAACCGGCACAGCCCCCTTCCCACAATCAACTGAAGAGGGGTTGGTTTGTGTTTTGTTTTCTTTTCTTAAACCCTTTCCTGCTAGCGCAGTGAAAGTCTCGAAGCAGGACAGGCAGAAGGCTTTCAAAACACGGGAGCGCATCCCCTGTTCGTGTAAACTCACACAGCTTTTCCATCAGAGCCACAGTGGGGGGGAAGGCTTTCCAGTCTACTTCTCTCCTAGGCATTTCATACCCAGCGAGGCTTCAACTTTGGATCAAAACACACGGGTTTCGGGATCAAATGCAGACTTCCCCAAAACCATTTCAGCCCTCTGCCAAATTAATTTCAGACTGAAACAAGTCCATGTTTTTCTTTTCAGAATCAAACCCACCTGTTGGAAAGTACATCTGCATGCACCAAGCGGCACGTCCACAGGCTGGGCGGCTGCGCTCACTACCTCTCAACACAATACGTGACCCATTGTTAGAAAACAAACAGAAGATTTTTATTAGTTGTCCAATGGCTTGCAAAACAAAAAAAGAAAGCAGAGAAGCCACAACTGCAAATTCCTACAGAGCACTGAAAGTTTTCTTGTTGAAGCGGGTTTGAAAAACAACATCCATTGCACCAGCCCCCCTTTTTCCTTTTCAAATCATTGTTCTCCATTACAAGCCTCGGGATCCACTTAGCTCTTTGCTCAAACACGCAGAGACAACGCAGCTCCCACCCACCTCAGCTCACCCGCTCGTCTGCTGGTGGGGTCACAGACTGCCATCCATCTACAGAAACCCACAGGCAGGGATGACAATGGGCCATTCACATGGACCGTTATTCACTTCTACTACACACAGCCACCCTAACCCTGCACCTTTATCAAACGATAACCTACCCCTTACGGAAGCACACCAAACAAGAAAGAAAACACCCCTGCAGCCATCCACGTGCAGTTATTACGTTGTGCCGAACCCGAATGCATTGTAAAAAGGAATAAAAACATACAATGACACAAGGATGGCTCCAACACCGCAAGCCCCTGTTTAGGAGGCTCTTTTAAACGAGAGCAACCCCAGGGCACACACAGGGCTCCCGTTTTGCAGCGCAGCTCCACCAGCCTCCACCTTCCCAACGCCACGTCGGGGGCTTTGCGGGTGTGAGCAGGCAGAGGGGATGACCCAGCGCACCCCAAGCCCCGCGGCTCCGGTGCCCCTCGATGCAAACTTGGACGGCAAAGCGCACAAAGTCGGCGAGCGTGACCGGTGTACGTGTACCCGCGCACGGAGCCGTTTGCGTAACCATTGCAAAACACGGGCCCGAGGAGCGTGGCTACTCCTGGGTCACCTCCTTGACCAGCGGGACATCTGCCCCACCGCACGTCCGGCCCGAGGGGAGGCCAAAGGTGTTCACCATGGCCCTGACAGACACTGGGCCTGCTGCGGGCCAGCCCCGCGCCGGACAAGTCCCTGCAGAGGGAACTTGCCACCGGGGAGGGAGAAGCCCGGGGGTCGCCGCTGCTGGCGCCATCCCCATCCCCTCCCCAGCCTGGCCCTCTGAGCGGGATACCTGCGGGGGGATGCCCTGAGTCACTCCAAAAGGGTGACCCCAAAGAAGGCATGGGTTGAATCCATGAGCGTCGCCAGGCTCAGGGGGATGAAAAGCAAGCGGGGGACAGAAGGGGACTGGGATTGAGGGGGTGAAAAATGGCCACGGAATGGGGGACACGACACAGCGACAGAGGGGAAAAACGGCGACTGAGGGTGGAACGGCCACTGAGGGGTAAAGAAATAGGGGGGTAAGTGTCCCGGCCGGGAAGCGCATCCCCGCGGGGAGCTGCCCGCGACCGAGGGGCTGCAGCGCGAAGGCAGGTGGCGGGGCCGGCCGTGGGTTGGGGGGCAGCGACCCGTACACACACACACACACACACACACACACACACACACACACACACTCTCCCTTCTCACCCACCTTGCACAGCCAGGACAGCGAGGGCGGAGAAGCAGAGACAAAGCAGGTCCTCCAGCGCCATGTAAGCCCCGCCGGGCGCCGGGAGCAGGGGCCGCCGCGGCAGCATCTAAGAGGGGAGCGCGCTCTCCCGCCGCCCCACCGCCATCTTGTGCGAGCGCCCCAGCCCCGCTGCCCGCCGGCGCCGCCGGGCCCCGCTGCCGGGGGGCGGGGGGCGGCCCTGTCCTGCCGCTGCTCCGCCTTTGTCAGCGGGCTCGCCGCCGAGCCGAGGGGCCGCTCCCGCCCTCCTCCACAGCGGCAGCACCAACAGGTTGCTGCCAGCCCGCGGCCCGGGGAGCGGCCGCGGTGCCTGAGGGGGGAGAAGCGGGCGCGGGCTGCAGCGGCAGGTGCGGGGCTCCCCCGACCTCCCCGTGCCGGCGCACGGCGGCTATAAACATTTTATGCGCCTTTTTATTCGTTGCTTTCCCCTTCCTCGTTAGATTTGTGGCGTTTCTTTCCTCTTTGCCACAGGTGAGCGCAGAGGACATGGCGCTACCCCAACCCAGCCGCTGTCTTCCCCCTCACGGTGCTCCCTGCGGACACCTCTCCCCTCCGTCCTGTCAGCGCTGCGGGACCCTCTGCGGTGCTCACCCTCAGCCCCAGGCACTGACAGGCACGAAGGCATGAGGTGTCCGGCTTGCATGGGCACAGCCACCAAGGGCTGATGGCCGCTGTCCCGCAGGGGCCCTGGCAGCCGGGGCAGGCCCATGTCTGTGGGGAGGAGGTGAGGCTGCTGCCCCGCCACACTTAGTGACCGTACCTCCATCAGCCTGCGGGCCCCGTGGGGCTCATTTCGACAGCTCCTTCAGGTGCGTATCCTTCATGGGGCTCTCCAGGTGTTGAAGTCCAGCCTGTGCTTCTCAGCCGTCTTTAAAGCCAATAAAATACATACGTGCATGGCAGCGGTGCAGGGAGCAGCAGGAGCCACCCTCCCGCCAAGCCAAGCAGTGGGAATGGGGCAGGGAGATGGAGGGAGAGATGGAGACCGAGGCCGCTGCCTCCCCAGCTTGGCTGAGGCCCAGACACGAGGTGAAGCTGGAGGTGCAGGATTAGTCCTGAAGGCAAATGACACCAAGACCTTTAGGCACCAAGCAGAAGGGCAGTTGGAGCCAAGAATGGGTAAAGGGGGGTCTGCTTTGGTCCCTGAGAGAAGACGCTGCTGGGGCACATCGGGATGTTTTATCCAGTGGTGTGGAATGCAGGGAGGGCTTCCAGCTATGCAGAACATGAAAAAAGAAACCTCTTTCATCCAGACTCTCCTATTTATTAGCTTGTATAATGAGCTATAAAAACTTGAATGAAACCAGAAAGGCTGTGTGGTGGGAAGCAGGTTTGCCATGTGTCTGAGTTATGCCACTGGGAGTTAGTACTTGGCACCATCACTACAGACCTGGGAGCCAGCAGCCGCCTGCTCTGGGCAGATGTGCGGGGAAGAAAAGGGGATAGTAACAGCCATGCTCCCTTCTGCACTGCTCCAGCATGGAGCTAAAGATTAACAACCTCTGCAAACCCTCCTCTTGCCTCTGGGCCTTTCTCACCTGCTCCTTTCTGTGTGAGGTGGTTTTAAAGGTGCTGTCAAATTGCTTTAACTGTGCTGTAGAGGAGCACCTCCTCATTGTGTCTGCTGGTGGTTTCAGACACAGCCCTGCCCTTGTTTCCTCAAATCTCAGCCATTTCTCCCTCTATTTAAATAAGGAAACCTTTACCTAAAAGTCAGACAAGTCTGGCATAATAAATAATGAAAACTGCTAATGGTCTGCAAAATACAACACACCTGTGTTAAGGCATTAATCCATCTCCCTGACAGGGTTACACCTAGCCAGGTCAGGCTTAGAAGCAGGCACCAGCTTGCAAACACCCAGATCCAATTCTTATTTTTGCCTGGTACGACAATGTTGCTTGGTTTCTCTGTGGAACCTCTCTGTTTCCTGCATGTCAGTGGAAACAGGAATTGAAACAGCATTTAGACAAAACCAACCTTGCGGCAGATACCTTCCTTGAGCATCTGTCCCTGGGCGAAAGAGGAAAAAGAACAACATAGCAAACAGCCCCTGATGTGTGAAAGCACCAGGAACTTGACCCAGGGCACTGGCTCCTTTCACAGCAACAACACATGTGCTCTGCGAGAGTAACACCAAGTCCTCACCATCCACTCCTCTTACCCACATCCCCACAGACCAACTGAGCTTTTATCAACCACTTTTTCCACAGGGAGACTCTTTCACAGCTTAATCCAACGCTGGCTGACGTGTGCCTCCACAGGAGCCGGCCCGTGGCTGCAGGGAGGCAATCCTGGTGTCACTGCTACAGTGAAATGACTTCTTGTGGTGCTTACAGAGGAGACAGGGCCTGGAGAAAGAGCCTCTTAGATTTAGGCAGGATCAGGTAACTCCCTGGCTGTGAGTCCATAAAGAACAAAGTGACAGCAGACATGCCAACAGCAGGGACATTCCTTCCCCAGATAATGGCATTTCTGCCCCAGTACTTAGAGCAAGCAAAAGCCCCCATTTGCGTGCTGCAGACTCTCCAATGTTCCCATCCCTGTTGGTGAAGAGTTTCTTTCTACCTTTTAATAGCTGCAAATCTCTGATAACTTTGAGCTGAGAAAGTGTGAATGGCAAAGAGCAGCAGCAGCAAGCGGCAGGTGGTTGTGGTTGAGCCTTTTGTTCCCCCTTTGGGAGACATCACTTCTGTGCTCCAAAAAAGAAGGTGTGGTGAGTCAGGATATGGACAGTATATCATACACGTCACGGGTCTGTGCAAGACCCAGCAATGAAGAGCTCATTAGGGAAATCCAGCAAAGCTATAGATTTTTCTAGTTCAGCAGGAGCTTTTCCCATGCAGCCGAGGGGAGATCCATGCTTTTGAAAGGTTGATGCGGATGCAAGAGGCCTTGAAGCACAGCAGCATGTGTTACAGAGCCTCCTGAACCAGAATTTGTCTGTGCTCTGAACCAAACCCATGCTGAGAAGCCCATGTCCACATCCAGCTGTAGGATTCCAACTACCAGGATCCAGTTGTGCAAAGCACTAAACAAGTGCAGGTGAAGAACAATGCTTTGTCCCCAAAAAAAGGCCCCCTAAAATAAAAGAAACCCAAAGAACAGGGAAAAGCCATTTCAGAGAGAAAGCAGTGAGGAACAAGAAGATTCACAGCCCATTGTGTGTTTTTATTAAACAGGCAGTGCAGTATTGTCCCAGTTCCAGGATGAATCCTATCACTGACAATGGTGTCTGGCTGCCTCCCGTGGACTGGGGTTCAGAGCATCGAGAAGCTGTGGTCCAGGGTCAGAGCAGTTAAAGCAAATGAGAGAAATGGAAGTGAATTCAAAGTTCTGGAACACAGCAATTTAAAGCAGAATAGCTGTTTTAAAAACCGTGATGAGGTTGTTCTTATTCCAGGCAAGGGTTGCTTTATATTCTCTTAGTTTAATCCACTTCATACTGAAGAGAACAGTTTTGATTTGGAATAGGCATTTTCTCTGCTGACTGACTATGCCCCCTCCCCCCGGATCCCTGCTCAGGAACAGCAGCTCAGACACAAATCCCCACACTGCCAAACCCTACAGCTCTGAAGTTACAGCAATGGAGGCTTTCGTGGGTGCAGTTGTTAATGCCCTCCAGTTTGGCAGGTATGAAGTGCTGCCTGCAGCTAATCAGCCCCCGTCTCACAGTGCCTGAAACATCCTTGGGACCACACTTAGGTTCTTTCTCTCCCAAGCAGGATTAAGCTTCCCAGTCTCAAATACAGCCTTGCTCCAGTTTCTGACCATCTCTGACTCCAGACAGGTCTGCTACACTGATTTTGACATTTTAGGATGCATTTAAGCTGCTCTAATAACCAGAAGACTTGGCTGCTCTTTCCTTTGTGTTGGCATTAGTGCTTGAATGAGCCTGGAGCTGGACAGAGGGAAGGATGGTGCTGAAAACTTAATTGGCAACAACAATAAGAAAATCAGCTCCAGCGCTCCATGCAATCACCCTCGAGTTAGTGCCAGCACAAGGAGAGCAATGGGAATATGCACAGAGGCACGAGGAAGCTTTCAATGGCAGCACAAAGCTGCGTGGGCTCAAACCCTGCAAAACTTCACCCTTGGTCTTCCCAGGAAAGAAGTCTCTGAGGGACCTTTTCCATCAGGACTCACTTTGCTGCCAGGCTTCTTCTGGTCTGGCAGCAACTTCGGCACTAGAGGGAACGTTGACTTCCAGGCGAGAAGAGTGTCTGTGGCCTCCTGTTCTGTATGTGTGAGCAATGCCAAACAGGAGCAGCTGGTTGCACATAATAACATGCATTGTGTAAGTGAGCAACACAATAAGCAATTTGCTCGACAACCCAGGGACACCAGGACAATTCTGTATCACAGAGAAGAAAGAAAAGAGCTAAAAAACATGTGATGACCAAAGCCTAAGGGAGCCTCAGTATACTACCCATTCATTTCATTACGCTTGCTCTTATAAATATTTATGACACAGCTCATCTCATCCTTCTTCCAGGAATGGGTGTTGTGTTATTGTTATACCCAGGGAGAGCTTTCCCTCTTCCTCTGGTCCTGCTGCAGGCAGTCAGCAGTTGCCAAAGATAGATAGGGAGCAAGAGTGGGACATTAACTATGGAAAATGCTACTTAAAACGGAGCTCAGGGGCAGATATTGGCAGGTGCGTTGCTAGAAGAAAAACAAATGGAAGAGGAAAAGACAGCAAGTAATGAGATTCAGAAGCTTGTGTTTAAAATGTGTTCATGGCAGAAGGGATTTCTGCATAGAAGGGCCTACAGCCACAAGTGAGCAGAGACTCACCCTGAGGTTGCACCCTGCATGGATCCAGGATGGGAGTTTAGATTGAGATGAGTGCCAGGCTGGGAAACAGCAGCAAGGCTCAGGTGTGTTCTGAGTATCAGCATCATCTGCCCGCACAGGGAAAAATATAATGTTAAAGTAAGGTAAAATAATCCCACCATTTATAAAGCTTTGTACATAAAACTTGGAGTAGGTTTTTTTCCCTCTTTGATTTCTATTGCTACCTGGATATCTCCTGTGCGCTGTTTCTTGCTCTTACTGGGATTTGTTACCCAAGTGAAGCTTTACAAAATCAAATGCTAATCTGCCTTCTGCAGAGTCACATCAACTGATTCATTATTCAAGACGAGTCACTTGCATTGAGTTAGTGATGGCCTGACTTACAAACACATGCTGGGTTGATTTTAGGTGAAATGGATCTGTTTCGTTTCAGTCAGTCTCCCTCGCTGTCATCTGAGGCTTGTGTATGTGTATTTGTTAACCAGCTTGTTCACCATCAGCTATAATCAAATCAAGACCTACGAGAAACATCGCGATGTGTTATAGAGGAGTCACATAGAACATCACTGTCTTGTAAACACGCATGGCTATCAAAAATAATATTTGCTCATAAACAACATCTGTGGACTTCTCCCTGCAGCAGTTACCAAGTAAAAGTTTAGTCTAAATTTTATACTCTGCTATGGTACCTACTAACTAAGGCTGCTTTGGGGCATAAAGAACACATGTAACATCAAGGAATCCTGCACAGTCGGGGCTGCCTTCAGAAACAGCCGTCAGGCTCCTTTGTAGTGGGAAATGTGTTCATGTGCCAAAAATGAGGATCTGTTCCCAAGTTTTATTAGATCCACAGAGCTGGCTATAAAATGCCATGCGAGAAGCGAAGCAGCCGAAGCGGGAGGCTGCTGGTGCACATCATCATGCCACCCTCTTGTGGCTAAACCGAGGAAATAGAGCAATGGATGCCCAAGGACACTGCATAAATGCCACCGGGTTATTTTCAGAGTGGGCAAGCAGCAGGGGCCACCTTTCAGATGGTTTAGGAGCCAAAAGCAAGGTGGAAATAAAACCATCCCTGCATTTTGGGATCTGGATCTGATCTGAGGATGGGATTATCATTCCAGTACGATGAGAAGGTCTGCAGATGTTCATGGCAGACAGATGTTTGACTTCCACATCTCTGGCTATTCTCTGCTCAGGAACTGTGACCACATACCTGCTCCTTGAGATAGTTTTAGCTATTCTGTCCTTTCATAAAGAGAACATGATGCTTTTACACATTTCTATTCAAGTATTGAGAACCCCATCACCCTTTAGCCTTCCAGAGAGCCCCAAAGATGAGCACCATAAGGTGGTTTGGCAACTCACTCTCAATTCCACCTACATAATGCGTTCTAATTCTCAGAAACAGCCAGTTCACCCCAAAAGCAGGTGCTGGCTTTCACAGCAACCTCAGTGCCTTCAGATAACACAGGCTATTCCCATCCAGCAGACAGTTCTGCAAACTGAAATAGATGATGTATTTATTTATGGATTACAGACCACAAGAAAGAGCAGCTTTGCACTATTGTCAACCTCCCAGCATTCGGTCTGCTATAAATAATGCATCATTGTTCAGTGTTGGTTTATGGTTTAAGTTCCAGCAAGCAACGTGGACCAGCAGACTCAGCAAAGATGAAGGCAGCACGGGGTATTAGTAAGAGAAATAGCACCATCTGACTGAAGAGTATTAGAAAAACAAAGCAAAAACTGTGAAGTTCTCAGAGTGATTTTCCTGTCAGCTCCAGCAGGCAAAGCCCTGCTTTTAGCTCTCATTGAGAATCACCCACATCTATGATTACAGCTGATTTTCACTCTGCTTTCTTCCAGTCAGGAGCTAATTCGATTTCAGATAAACACTAATTAACACTGGAGGTCAGTGCTGTGGCCAGCAGGCACCGCTGCACCGGGGCATTCAAACACAGCGAGGGATCAAAAGAGCCTCCACCACTTCCTTTGAACTCCTCAATTAAAATTTTCACCAATAAAGCTATTGTTTTACATCTGCTTCATCCAGGGGGAGAGAGGGCAGAGAGCAGAGCCATCACTGCCTCTAATTGGGCTGCTTTCCCTTTCTTCTTACAGGTTGCCTCCATGTGGGATTTTTCCTCTGGACCGGTGGAAGAAAATGATGTTCAGGCCATTCACGAAGCAGCTATCACACTGCAAGGCTGCAGCAGGCTGAGAGCGAAGCCGTGGGGAATCTGATTTCCCTCTGGTGAGCAAAAAGGGCATCACTGCCTTTCTTGGGAAGTTTGATTGATAGCCCTTAAGGAGGACTCATAAAATGTGTTTCTGGCTATTTAGGCAATTCTCTTTTGAAGATGAAGGAGAATATTAGATTAATCCAACTGCTATAATTACATTAGCTCCTGCTTTTAAAGAAAATATATTTTATGGCATCTGTACTCTAACGGAAACAACCTGTGGCTGCACAAGCCCTGGGCTGGTGCTTTGCTGCTAAAGCTGCTCTGATCTCCCTGGAAGGGGTTTTCATCCAGCTGCTGGGGAATTGGTGTAAATACCTGACTTGTGCCACCATCCCACACGGACTGCTTGTGGGCAACAGAGAAACGAAGGCTAGGGAGGACCACAGGGTCTGAATTCCACTCTTATCCATAGGGAAGCTCACTTAAACTCAGGATTAAGGCAAATTAGCAGGAGAGCTGCAGGGCAGCTGCCTGGGCTGTACAGACAGGGAACATCAATCTTGAGAGCTGTCATCCCACAGCATTCTGGAAAAGCTAGATGGAAACACCAGTTGAATATCTAGTGTTGTTTGTGAGGCAAAGGTTTAGTAACTCCCAACGCTGGGAAGCAAACGGGCACATCCCTGTGAGAACACACTGCAGTGTGTATCCCATGGGAGGGTGTAGTCAGTCCTATGTACAGGAAAGCCACAGTAAAGTCCCCACTACCACCATCCAGTATCCAGAAACTTCAGAGAAGAAATACTCTTGATGGGAAGGGAATTGTAGAGCAGGTATATCTTGGATGGGGCACATCAACTTACCTCTGCATCAGCCCGCTCTGTTCACTCATCCTGATCTGCTCATGGTTGTCTGACAGGGGCCCTGGGCAAGGAAGAACTGATTAACTGATTATCCACACCTGGAAAGAAATGGTATCTGCTCTCAACAGCACTGAAGGGAGAGAAGAATCAAGATAGTGACCATAAAGGAGATGAAGCTGTGGCTTGTGCTCACTAATGGCTGAAACTCACCTGCTGGGAATCCATTTATGGGTGCCAAAGGATGAAAGAAGGTCAGGACGCCCCAAAACCAGAGCAGTTGCTGTGAGTCTGGGAAGTTGAGTTCCTTACCTGGCCCTGAACCTGTGATGAGCTTTGCCAAGATGCCAGGTCTCAGGAGATGCATGACTTCACAGGTCTAGCTTCTCACCTTGCTCTGGTTTCTGGGTTGCACCTTCTGCAGCTCCGCTCTTGTACCACGGTTCACCAGCTGAGCCAATCTGACCCTCCAGTGAAGAAGCTTAAACCTTAAAACACTCCTTTTCCATCCAGTGTGCTCCTGGATGCTGCAAACAGCACACTGCTTATCCCAGGATTTAATCAGATTAATTAAACTGCACTTCTATTAATTTAAATTACAAGTATCTGAGGGCTCAGCCAAATTAAGTGATTTATGGGCCGTATCAACCTAGTTAATAACACCAACTCTTAAAATAAAAACCTAATAAATTAGTTTATTATACAGACACAAGATCGACTTATAAGCTTTAGGTCTCCAGTGACATGGCGAATTTGATGGAAGTTTTACATCCTTGTTGGGAAAAGGTCTTCTTTTCCTTTTGTAACACAAGCAGGAAGGAAAAATATCATCTACAGGGCAGGGGGAGGGAGAAACAGCACAAGCTCAGTTATCAAAACAGTAGCCAAGGCAAGAGGTCCCCAAAGCCTTGCTGTACACAAATTGTGTGGGTTTTATAACTGCAAGTGCACACAGGAGAATAGTTTATCTGGCTTCTTGCAGGCAGAACCTGCCCTGGTCTGCGTGCTCACTGTTAAGCAGCCTGCAACAGTGGTGAGCCATGGGATGGGAATGGAAAACAAGAGGCTTCTGCTTCAGTCCCGGAGTTCACGCTCAATTTCCTGAGCTCTAAGATTGTTTCCCTTTGCTTTGCAAATCCCCCCTTGGAGCAAAGAGCCACGTGAGAGATGCACGATAGAAAAAGGAACAGGCTCCATCTCGTCAGCCTGTGCTTACAAAATATGTTCTTCAGTGCATTTGTCTCATTGTGTTCAGGTTAACAGCCTTCTCCAGCAAAGGGAAGGAACTGGGAAGGCTTTTCTGGGAGAGAAAAAGGGGCCATTTATGGTATAATTACATAAAGACAATGCCATCCTGTGTGTCTGTCGCCGTGATTTATTATAGTTACACAGAAAATTGGCTGATTGGACCATAAAAGATGGCTGGAGGCAAATCTGAACCCCTTTGCTTTCCTGTCTGCCACTCTACACACACAAGCCAATGAATTAACTCAACATTTGTAACATGCTTGGAGAAATGACCCATCTTTGCTACTTTAAGAGGTGCCAGAACAAAGGAGCTTAGCGGACATGGCCACATTTACTATCTCTGCCTACACAGAAAGGCTCTGCAAACCCCCCACACTTTTGCTGATGCACATCAGGGTCTGAGGGTACTTTATTCCATTCCATCCAGTGTTAGCTGGATCATTCCAAACGTTTTTCCCATCATGGGAAAACTTCCCCACAGTTTCTCTGTGCAACTACAGTTCAACAGCTCTGCCAGCTCCATACCAGCACTTACCAACATCTTTGTTTAGGGGCTCCCTGCTCATACCAGAACAGCCTCTCTGGTCCAACAGTGTCTCTCCAGAGGAAGAGCTCACATCTTCCTTCATTCAAACCATCAACAACAGATTGTAAAACTTTATCCCTTTGGTCCATTTGCAACCTGAAGTGCACCCCTCTCACATGTGAAGCATAAAGAGAAGCCTCTGTTCAAAGGATGGGGCACAGAGAGATATGACAGCGTGGCAAGCAGGGACTTCCATGGGACTCTGGAAAGGGAGTTGATCCTTAACTCTATGGAGCTGGATGAGTCTGAAGGTCCCCGTGTCCTTCAACTTCCCGCTAGCCAAGGGCAGCCAATTGACAGGGTGCAGCCCCTCTGTTTGGTGTGGGTCACGTATCACAGCAGTACCTGGAAAAGGCAGACTAAAAATAAGCTGGAAGGCAAACCAGCAACATCATATGGAAAAACCAAGCCACGGGATGATTCACAGAGGAGCAAACTCCCTGTGAAGCCTGGCGGGGAGGATTACACCTAAACACAAACTCCTCTCCAGTAATTCCTGCTCCCCAGTCATTAACCTGCTGCTAACCTTGCTGCAAGCAGCATTAGCTGTTGCTTCAGGCATGCGTTGAAGAGCACCAGCTTCTACTAATAAAAAGAGGAGAAGAAACATTTCTTGTAGGTAAAACAGAACTCATCTGTACCCTTCCTGCTGGAGGAGTTTCTCATGGCCGCTGTGAGCAGAACAGCAGCAGCTCTCAGTGACCACAATTTGTGGTAATACCACAGAATTAGTTGTTTTATTTAAAATGCTTCAGCTGGGAGAGCAGAGAATTTGAGGCACAAAATAGACTGTAATAAAAGTAATTATATCCAGGAGGAGCAGGGTGGTTTTATCACAGCTGTGGTTCCAGGCAGCAGTTCTGCGTGTGGGCAGGGTCATTAGAGCAGCTCTCCTGTAAAATGGTGTCTGCTGAACGTGTGGCCAGAGAAATTTTCCGATGAAAGCTTGAGCTAATCCAGGAATTGTATTAAAAGGTGTAAAATGGGTGAATGGCACGGAAATGTTTCAGCCTGTCCTTTGCTAAATGTTAATGGAGAAATGCTGTGTAATGGGACCAACCTCCTGCAGAAGAATCAGGTCTGGCCACTGACAGGATGAGAAATGAAAACAAGGCTTTTATAAAGATAAAAAGTACCTCGTACTTGAGAGCAGCCTCAAGCTGAGAGCTGGGGTTCCTCCTTGGACAACCTGTATAACACAAAAGACAAAGCATTTTAATTCAGTGCCAGGTCGCAGCCTGGCTGCAAAGAAAACTGAACCTCGGTGTAAACCAAATGATGGAATTGGGATCATTGAAAAGAATCATCATGAAAATCATATCTGAAGGCAAAACCAGCCCAAGAGGCCGACGCTCACACAGTGACACAGCACGGGCTTCAGGAGCAAATCCCTCCCGGATGTTTTGCATCCTGGTTTTCAGGATATGAAGTGATCTCAGGTGCACTTGCACTGCATGTGGGCATGAAGCAGAACAGACGAGACAACCCAAGATGGAAAGGACACGGGGCTGGGACCCTTCCGGGGCTAGAGACGATGCCCTGCTGGGATGGAAGGCTCTGGGAATGGGTTTGTATCCCAGGACCAGCAGCAGGGCCAGGGCTGTCTTTCCCAGTCCTGACTGATGCAATTCCCATCCGGAGCCCGCGGACAGCTGCAGCTCAGGAGTGGAAATTCCTCCCGACCCCGAGCGCGCACAGCGGGGAAGAGCACAATCTCCGTGATTTACAGGCTGCAGCTCTAGTTTAAAATACATTAGGCTCCAACTATTTAATTACTGGGCACTACCAAATCACAGAGACAGAGGAGTCAGTCACGTCTGCTAATGCCAACATTTATCATCCTATTTATCTACTCCAGCTTCTGAGACCCATATCGAATCACTTCCCTGTATTAGCTAATAATGTATGAGTTTATTCCTGTACCTCTGGGCAGCCCTCGGTGGATATTATAGCACTGCTGGCAGCACACATCCACCTAGGGATAGATAAACTTGTTTAGAGCATATAAAGAATTATAATCACCAGCTAAAGCTCAAATCCATATCAAAGCTTTTTTCTCTGCTGCCTCCTGCCCCCCAGATACTAATTCACACCAGAGAGTAAATGCAAGCAGCGCTGGGGCTCTCAGTCTGGCTGAAAGGCTGCAAAGCTCCTGAGAGTTCTGAGAAATCATTAAATGTCTACATTGTATAGTTGCAAAAAGGCACAGAAATATGAAGCCTTGTCTGAGAGGCAGGGAGCAGGACATGGGGCTCTCTGGGCAGCAGCTCACATCCCTCCAGGAACGTGTCCCCATCCTGCTCCCCCATGCAGGGAGGATAGAACTGAGCTGGGACAGGCATGGAGGCAATGCTGGCTCCTGCAGGACTGGAGATACCAGATCAGCTGTAGAAGAAATTCAGTAGGAGAAGCAAATTTGTCTGTGGAAACATATTGGATCTGTAAGAAAAGGCAAGAGGAGAGGGAGAAACTGCTGGGTGATGGGTGAAGCCACTCCTGCTCAACCTCTTTTCAGGAAAGCTCCAGTGAACCCAGCGCAATCTTCCTCTATGATTCTATGATTCCTCTGCCTGATTTTCCCTCTAAAAATCATATGCCTTTCATTTTGCTTGCTTATGCTGCTGTCCATAAGGAAAACAAGTTTAGCTGATCTATCTGGAACCTTTCAAGCAGTATCATTTTCAGAAGAAATACTCCACATCCTCTTGCCTTTGCACATGTGTCTGTCCTCAAGATGGGCATTAAGAAGGGAAAAAAAGAGGCTGTCACTCCTCCCAGAGAGTCCCAAAAGAGCTCAGTAAAGCAAATGTCCTTTTATTCCATGGCAGGTTTTTTGCTGGTGCCTTTTGCTTCCATTACTATGATGGTTATCATAGAATCCCAGACTGGTTTGGGTTGGAATGGACCTTAAAGCTCATCCAGTTCCAATCCCTGCCACGGGCAGGGACCCGTTCCACTGGAGCAACTTGCTCCAAGCCCCTGTGTCCAACCTGGCCTTGAACACTGCCAGGGATGGGGCAGCCACAGC
>JBCJKH010028869.1:0-21121 GCA_039877255.1 Loriculus beryllinus | reverse complement strand
TCCTATGTTAATCGCTTTTGTGTTAATAGCTGCTTTTCTGGATGTGAGACATAACTAGGCTAACAGACATTTTGGTCTTCTGTCACACTTACAAGTGTCAGCGATGCAACATAAAAGAGTTCTCATTAACTGAAAATAAAAAGATCAAAAGATAATGACTTATTTTCCCCCAGTTAAACACCTCATTTTAAGATGCAGAACTGACCTCCATTCTATTTCTTGTCAGCAGCAAAGACACAGAGCTCATGCAGGTGGGAACACAGAATCCCAGCCTGGGAAACTGGATGCTTTCTTTGCTTGGGTCTTTACTGTAAAGAGTGGTCTTGAGGAACCCTCGATTCCTGAGGCCAGTAGGAAAATCTGAAGCAAGGTAGATTTACCCTTTGCAGAAATCATCGATTTAGGTAATATTTAAACAAACTGGACAAAAATAGTCCATGGGACCTGTCCAGCCATGAGAGATGAAATAACCCTATAAACCAGCAAATCCTCCTGTCCAGTTGTGTTTTCCTAACCTGAGGTGTGGCAATCTCAGACAGAATCAAGAGACAAGGAAATGATCTATTTGTCTTTCCATGTGCAGATTATAATATATTTCTGCACAGAATTTACAAGAAATATCTTTCTACAATAAATGAACATATCTCAACAAGGATTAAAACACCCTGAGGCTCCACTAATTATATAATTATATGGATAAAAGAAGGAAACAAGAATATAAATGAAAGAAAGAAGAAAGGAATGCACAGAAGATAATTCATGAGCCAAAAGAGTCAGCTGTAATAACCTGCAAACTCTTTGAATATTTACTGGATTTGGAGCTCATCAGGGATCCCAGTGTCCTAGATGATGAGCTTGTCTTACTTCCAGCTCCTCTTCTTATAAATGGTCTGCGCATCAAAGTCTTTAATAAGGAACAGGTTACTATTTTTACAGACTTGTCCTCTCATACATAAGGTAGATACCAGAAGATAAATTAATACTTACTAACACTGCAAGACATAAGAGCTGAGCAGAAAAACCATCCTGTGTTGATGGCCACTCAAGTACCGATAATTCCTCTACAGTTGCTATATGACTAACAAGTTATAAATGGATTAAATTGATCTGAGACCCTCATTTGATCTCAGAGACAAACAGCAGTAACCAGCACATCTAGGAGTTGGTCCAGATGTAAAATGGAGCTTAAAGAGCACAGGTAAAAGCACAAGGCAGCGGCTGCAAGAATCCCATCTCCACTGATAAATGTGACACACTAATTACTTCCTCTCACTCCCTGTACTTGTTCTTTCTTCATTTGCCTACAGTCATCTCTTCAGAGTAGGGATTTTCTCTTACTGCCAACAGGAATAGATCTTGCTCTTGTTTAAAGCCTCCAATTGGTATTTTTCTCAAAAAAAAAAAAAAAAAAAAAAAAAGGAGAGAGGGAGAAACAGTTTAAATTAGAAATTCCCAGAGTGCTGCGATTTAACCCTTGGGCACCTCAGTTCCCAGGGTGCCTATATTTTTGCTAATAAAGATAGCTTAAATTTAGCAGCATCATGCTAGCACTTTCAGGCATTATTACAGCTGATCAAGTCTATGTTGTTGAGCAGATTGACACCATTTCATTTTCTCTACTGCAATTCACAAACCAGATGTTTCCCAGCCTGACTTGCACCTATACAGCTCAATACCCTTCCAGCTGCGTGATCTCAGCCAGAGAAGCATAGATTGGTGGCACAACAAATATATCAGAAGAGGGCTTGAAAAGTCACAGAACAAAACCATAGAGTCCTACATGCATGAGCAAGAACATCAAAACATAGGGGCAAATAGAAACCCCATTAGGCAACAGAGATGAAAAACAACTTGTAATTATGACATGGTTTCTGATTTCATGAAAGAATTATTGAACTAGTAAAGCATTTGAGAAGTAAAGCAAAGGGCAGACCTGTATCAGTTCCTAGCTAAAACATGAAGGTCCATTCTCTCCAGCTTTAATTTCTAGCCTAGTAATAAATATGTTTGGCTGGAATGTGGGAAGACAAGATTTGATTTTCTTTACCATAGGCTGGGCTTCTAAAGTCTCTTATCAAAACTCATTTACAGAAATACAGCAACACAGCTTGTAACTCATATCTTCTTCATCTAAACATGAAGACATGTAGCAGGGCCATCTGTCCCTGGACCAGATCAAACAACAAAAGAAAGAATAGTCTCTTTGATCCAGCTGGAGGAATGGAAATCTCACATACCCTTGCTTGGTCCCTCAAGTAGGACAATGACAGAAGAGAGGGGCCAAAGCTGGAATTCAGACAAAGCCAGGAGCTCCTGACTTGCATAAAGGTACTGATAACTAGTTTATCAGGGAATGTACAAAAGAGGTTATAGTCTTATGTGTAACCAAGTCACAAATCTCTGCGTAACTCTGTGACAGTGTCAGTGTCATTATTCCTATGCAAAAAAGAGTTATAAGAGAAGGAGGCCAATACTTCCTGCCTTAGAAGGATCTCAAAACCTAGTAGTTTAAGTGGGAAATGAGGATTCTTCAGATAGAGGGATGATTTAAGTCATATGCTGAACCCAGGACCTAAGACTGATATCAAATGGGGGGAAACGGGGAATGCGTAAAGTAGGGAATGGCACATCTGATTACTACTTTGTGAGAACAGCAGCTGACCCTTCCCAAACTCTAGGAAAGAGTCATGACAGTGACCCTTAGCTGAGGAGGCATAACCAAAACTTAGGTACAACCGCACTTAGCCCTTCTGTTCACGAAGCCTTCAGAATTTGATTCAAGACTCACCAAGTCAGTATAGAATCACACTGATTTCAGTCAGCTAATTAAATCTTGAGTACTCGTAAGCTTTTCTGTCACTTAATCCCCATTAGAGCTGCAATTGTAAATGTAATCAATTATAGATTGATGTATCATTTGATACTAAAATTAGACTCCAAGCAATAAAACCTTTCTGACAACGCTTTTGAAGGCGGGAGGCTGTGGAGTTTTTCCTAACAAAAGTGTTGTTTCATAAAATTAAACTTTCATAAGAACATACAATTCTACTGAAAATTTTTCTGAAGATCATTTCAGTGGCATTTTGACTCTCACAATGTTTGTCAGAATGAAAGTTTGGCATTTTTGCATATACATAAAAAAACACGATGAAGTTAAAATAAAAATTAAGGTAGCCTGATATATGCACCTGTGAAGGACATTGCTCGTGCTTGTCTGATGTTTGTCATCCCTTCCACCAAAAAGTTACATCATCTTAGAAATAGAAATTCCAGCCCTTGGCAACTCTGCTCCCAAGAACTGGTGTAACCCACTGCTATATCTGTGCTGCATGCTCACTTCCAAGCCTGGTTGACAGGAAAGTTTGCTGATGTTGCCAAAAAGAAGCAGTTGCCAGAAGTTCCACCTCCTCAAAAATTGTTCCATAAGCAGTGGAGCTGTTAAAACCTGTTTTCCTATGATTTGGTGCCTTTCAGCCAGATATTCTTACACCTAACAAGGTGCTAGAGCTTTCCTCCCAAGGTTTTCCTATAGCTGAGATGTTATTCTAGTCTCTAACCTTGTGAATTCCTTCATGCCTAACAAGACGCAGAGTCAAACTACTTCCCCTCCCCATGCACTCTCAGGAAACTTGTCAGGAGGCAAGCTACCACCGCTCTCTCAAACCTGCCTAGAAGACACCAGTGGATTCAGAAGTCATAAGGACAATATACAAGCAGAGGCATGGGTACATACACATAAACATAACCCCCACGCTCATAAAAATAACTATGCTTGGGTTGTGAACATCTATAGCTGCAATATGAGTTGTGCCTCCACTCCCTGTCATCATGCATTTGAGTACGTTTTGTTTTCACATTTTCATGGCCTTCTTCTTGAAAAGAAGATCTGTTATTTCTCCTGTGATCTTTCCCTAGCTTCTTTATATTTTTGCCACTGTGTACTCACATTGTTTTCCTTGTCAGAACAGCCCTAGGAAGACTGCAATATACATTTTGACATTCTGTATGAAACTTCGTTGCAAAGAGTATTTTATTAAACATGAATTTTAATAATTGTTAGAATGATGCATTTTGTCTCTAACCTGCAGCATAGCCCGGTTTATATGCAATTCAAGCAGAAAGCTATAAAAGGTAATTTAGCTGTTAACTGGCACAGTTCATATATGCCAGCAAAAATGCACTGTCACTAAAAAACACTATATTTAGTAAGCTGTAACATAAGGAGTTAACAGAGATCTTTTTTCCCTTTCACGGAAACTATTTCTGTAGATTCAGTCTGGTGTATGCAAAGTAACACATGCTAAAGACTTCTGTGCAAGTACCTCTGGTCTTTTAAAAAAGAAATATATGTTTATATAGCAATATTCGAGATCTGTTATATGCTCTTACATTGAAAGCCACACTCTAAACTTTGTATATGCTCTTTCTCCACTGTCTGCTTTTCACTGTTGACCATACCCTCCTCTCCAGCATTGTCTTATTTGTGTTTCTCTGACACCATGAGCCTCAATAAAATGGCCTTTTTTGCCTTTCATTATAGCAATAGTGCTTCATCTTCTCAGAGTCTCCAGAAATCCATTATAAGCTACTTATTTTCAATACATTCTATAACACAGAACCTTTGCTCACAAGACAGACTTCTGGAAAAATAATAATCCTGTATAATACATCTAAATCCCTCCTGATCAGTAGTATGTTCCCAAATAATTTCCTCGATTCAGCCAAGTTTCCACTCAGAGGCACAAAATTTGGAGAAGGAAAATTAAGCCGTCCAGGTGGCACAGAGAATACTTCACACCATTCCAGCAGCTCGGGAGCTCCTGTTTCTCTCTACTGTCTTGAGTTCAGGGGAGGGACAGAGACAGATGTAGAACTGCAGTGTTTGCTGAGCATCAGAACCTTATGACAGACCAGAGCCTCAAATATTTAATGCATCACAGGGAAAGGCTCAAATACAGAGCACCAAGATAGAAAATGGTGCAGTTAGCACCAAAGTGCACTGTTTTTATGTTTGCCAGAGCTTTCAACTGTTTATCTGAATGGCAACAGATGGCACAAGGCAAATGCATGCATTTTTTCACAGTTTCCTACAAAACGAACAGATGTCTCCATTACATGCTACATGACCGCGTTTAACAAAATGTGACAAGAAGCAGAGGTAGAGAAAAATGGCATATCCCTTTCCTAACCTGAATTGCCTCTTGGCACAGATTTTAGTTGTGACTGAGCATGGGATTGAATGCACAAGAAGGATCTGGGAGCATTTTTCATCTGTATCTAATCCACCATATCCCATAGGCATGGAAAACAGAAGCAGAGACTTTGGGGTGGTTTCGTCTCTAGAGAAACATAGCACCTCTTTGGACCTGCCAAGATAGAGAAAGCAGATGTTTTCTCTGTCTCTTCATAGGAATGTTTTCTGGGGATGATAGTGCTTATCTGAGTGAGGAGAGCCTCTCCAGTAGAGCCTGTCTGATCATAGACATCTCTGGGCTCTGCTAAAGAGGACATGTTAGTCACATCCTCTGCTGCTGGAGACATGGCCAGACTTTGCATCAGTCAGGCTCTCCCAGAGCCTGAGCAAGAAGATATGATGGATAATGGCATGGCAACTTCATCTGCCAGTTCCCTCAGGAACTTGTGCACCTTCAGATTCTTTCCTAACCAGATCCCTGGCTGCTCAGACAATTTCTCTGTTTTCTTCCCAGGCTACCTCTCCTTGCTTCCACCCTCTGGATGCCTCCTTTTGTGCTGGAGTTTGATCCACACAGGCCTTCTGGCATTTTTCCATGACTTCCTTTTTGCTGGGATGCATCACTCCTGAGAAATAAATCTGTTCTGAAAACAATGCCCATGTCAGGTTAAATACTGCCTTTCTCTGCTCATCCGAGAAGCTCAGCAATACAAGGAAACCCATGTCAGCCACATGAGGCAGGATAAGAGCATGGAGGCCGGCATCATACTGGAGATCAAGATTTTCAACCTTTATTTTTGTTAACAGCTGCTCCAGAAATCCAACAGACTTACCTTTTATTTTCAAATCAACTAAAGAAGAAATGGGGAGAAACATTTGGGTTTGGTGGGTAATGGGCGCTTGATGTCTACACGTTTAAGTGGTGTGTGGACATCAAGTGTGGATTGGAGAAGCTCAGAGCAAACTCACAGTTGATGTGAAAACTTTACAACAAGGCAATAGACATTCATATATTTTATTTTGTTTCTACTGAAGGGAACAAAGCTAACCATTTCAGACAGCTTTCACATGTAGGCACCGACAACTTGCTTATCCATATGCATTTGTAGACCGTAAGGGCAAGAACAAAGGCAAAAAGGGCTGTAGCAAAGCACAGCCTTGGACATATTTATTCCAGCTGGGAGCTTTGAGTTGTTTCAATAGAGAACCATTCTCAAGCCTTTCTAAGAAAACTTCAGACTCTTCGTAATGAAGCCAGAATCTGTCTCCAAACCAGGCTGTCACAGCACAGTAGGAGACAAACCCATGCAAACAGAACAGGCACTTCTCTTTTGCCCATGATATATATGGTTATGAAGGAAGAGAGACTTAATGCTGCCCCTGTTCCCAGAACTTCTCCAAGTACGCCAAGACTGGAGAAAGCTTCATGTTATATCGTGTTAGATCTGCTAGCCTGGAGTTTCGTCAGGCACCAGCTGTACCAGTGACAAAAAGTCTCTTTTCAAAGTATCAGCCTCTCCTAGTCCAACAGGATTAAAACCTCAGAACTCAGAACCTCCTCAGGCAAACCTCAGAGCTGCCTGTCTCTCTCCCTGCAGACTTTAGGGGCTTTATATAGTTATGGATAAGAACATAGAAAATGTAGGCAGACTTCCTTATTGGGAGGTATTAACTGTCAGCCCAAGAGACAAAGTCTCAGGACCTTCTTCAGCTGGTGGCAGCTCATCTCAAAGTTCCTGAACTATCTGCAGGTTTTCCCATATAGACGCATGCTGCTGGCCTGCAGCACTGTGTAGCAGGCTTCATAAAGTCATAATCCAACACAAACCAGAGGAGAAGACTCTAGAGTTAAATACACTGCTAAAACTAGTGATCAGCTGAATATTATTTAACAACACCTGTTTGCATCAGGGAGTTGTCCATCAGGCTGATTAGCACAGCCCCACACACTGACATGAGGCATCCCTGAGCTGTGGTGGGCTATCCTTGCTCATCCACAGACAAGATTGGTATCTGCACTGTGCCGTGTCCTGTGACAGATGCACCCTAACAGCTTCTAAGTGCCTTCAATCCATTGAGCAGCCATCTGTTTAGTGCTCCTCATTTTACTGTGTCAGATGCAAAACTGACTGCAAATCTCAGTGAGAAAATGATATCCCCTTATAATGTCACAGAGAGTTTTCCACAATGCAGTCCTCTTCTACGTACCTGAGGCTGCCTCTATATTTTTGCAATAGAGGCCCAGTACAACAGAGACAGCCTTTGCTGCTGGTGAAATTCTCCCACATCAAATGAAATATCTAGAAACCACCCAGCATCAGGAACACGAGCCTATGTAAATCCTTTAGCTTTCAGATAACTTGTGCTCAATCTAACAAAACTCAATTCTTAACTAATTTGGAAGATGTCAACTAGATTTCTAGTTTGGAATACCATTTCCAGATCCTACACTGATGGAAGGCCATAGGAGCTTTCCCAAGGATTTCAGCAGACAGAATCAGGCCCCCTGGTAGCACCAAAAGCAGCAGCAACAAGAACAGAAGTCCTGCAAGATGGCTACCGTGCCCCAAGGAGAGAAGAAACATCAGGATGCAGCAAAGCAGAAATTCCCCAAAGTAGCAAGGAAGAAAATATTTGTCTTGTTTTTAGAGAGGACCACTCTCACTATTCTTTCAACCATTATATGAATGTAACGGCTGGCTTCTCTCATTGTCTTAGCAGTTTGCAGAATTTTCTCCTCCCTCATCTCCACCTCCCATACTTGTTTTGAAGACTGTGTCTGTAGCTGTTCATAGCAGTACTGTCCATCTGGAAAAACACCTGCTAAAACAAAAGTTTCTTGTGGAGCAACTGCTTTCAGCAAACCGCTTCTCACAAGCTTTATACTCCTCATCAGTTCTCTAAGCCTCTTCCTAGTGGCAACTGGCAGCCCCTACAGCAATAAGAGGTCACATAGGACTTCATTAGCAGTGCACCTCATTACACAGCAGGGGCTCTTTGAATCAGCTGCTGTGACATCCTTAGTATTTATGGCCTTAAAGAAAGCCTAGAAATACAGGCAAAGGTGACACAGAACACTTTCTGCATGTGACTCAGAAATCCATGGCAATATACTCATCTACTGCGCAAAAGGCAGAAACCTAAATCTATGGCCAAATGCATTAGTACGTGTCTGTGAGCACGTTAAATGTAACCCGCAAAATGGTTCTTCATGTACACACCACGGCATAGAATGTGGGAAGTTCAATTATTTCTATAACATTCAGTAATTAAAAGCTAAATAGAACAGACACCTCAGATGTCTAAAATGAGTGACTAATTTCTTCATGTGTCTAAAACTGTGATTTAGGTGACCTTTGCACCGAGCCAAGAAGTCACCGTGCAACTCCTTACCTTTGTAGTCCTTTTCTTCATGGCAGCTTCTTCAAAGAGGACCAAAGGTGGATGCAGTCGTTGCAATTCACATGTATTTTAAGCAAAAGCCTATTGATTAAAATATTCACTCCAAAAGACAGCATCTAGGTTTAACATTCTCTACAGCCTAAAATTACACGTTCAATTTCTCTCTTTACCCTAAATGAGTCTCTTTTTCATTAGCCTAGTGTCTCATCCTGGTGAAGCTAGCTACATCTTATGTATTTTGCCAGGGCACACGAGAATAACAAACAGGACCGACCGAAAGCCAGACAACTCAGAGCTGTGAAAGATGTGCCCTGCAATCCATGACATCATACATATCATCTACAAGAGACCATTTGATGCCCAGATCATATCTGTGTAACACTAGAATACGGCTTTGTTATTGCTTTAAAGCAAATCATTTGTACAAGTCTACAAGCTGTAATGGCTCAGTTGAAGAAAAGATATGTGATCTGTCTTTCGCTTCATCTGCTGGTAGCAGCATTTTGCACAGAACATAGGAGTGAAAGGTTTTCTGACATATAAATGTCCTCTTGGAAGGGAGATCACTATGAGTATCCTCAAAGCAAAATTTCCAGAAATCCTATCCTAAACTCCAATTCTCCTTCCCCTTAAATATAGTGTCCTATAAATTGTTATCAGCTATATACAATGAGAAGCAAGTATTCACTATATTTGCTATAGCTTTTGCTCACAGATCACCGAATAATTAAGAGAGAGAGCAAATCAGGCAGCAGGTCTTCCATAGACTGAACATTTGCTTACACACCAGAAAAGGGAATCATAAGACTACGTTTAACACCATCTGGGGATCCTTCCATACAGTATTACCACCAATAAAAGCAGAAGCCTAACTACAGATTGTTGTACTCTGTGACAGCTAAATATATCAGACCTAATTAGATAACACAGGCCAAAAAGCAAAAATCTGCAAACACAAGGGAACGCTACCACAGGGCTAGGAAAATGAAACAAAATAAGGAAGAAAAAAAAAAAGAGACAACAAGAACAAAAAAACCCTGCAAATTAAGTGTGGGGATGAACCTGGATTGAAATCACCAGTCTCAACACCATAACTGAAATTTAGGAAAGGTCAGCTCTAAATAAAAAGCCTAGTTTCAAATGCACAGCTGGGGTCTCTTTGTGACTCAAACCGGAGCGCAGGCTCCAAACACCCGCAAGAGCTAGAAAGAATGCACTGGGGAATTTACCTCAGCTGGTATATATCAGCTTAGCTCCATTGACTTCAATTAGCATGATGTTAAATCTTCAGTGTTGACTTCAATGGGATTACAGTGATTTACATCAGCTGAGGAGCTAACATTTCACTTTCAGGCAGACTCTGCTCTAGCATCTTCATTAGTGGAAATTCTGTGTAAAGAAAAGAAAACAAGTTATACTCTTCTCTTCAACTACCTACAGTAATGGGTATGCCATAAATGCAAGAGATAGACTGGCAGCCAACTATAATTAGCTCCATTTTGCTGCAGTTCAATCTGTGGTTACAATTACTCTTTCTTTGCTATAAACATCCAGCTAAGAATTGCTAGAGCCACTCCTTCCACTTCCTGCCTCCTCTTTACTTAACAGCTCTAAAAGCAGGTTTTCATAAAGGCACATGTTCTTGCCCTTTCCTGCACATGCACAGCTGGCAATTACTGCTAGCATCCAGCTTCCCCACTTCCCAGCTCTCTCTTCCTGTCCATTTTCCCTAAATCTGTAAATGCAAGCATAACTATCGTTTCACTGGGTATTACACATGTATCCCAGGTTTGAATGCTCCAAGATACTTAAACTCACTAACTGTGAAATGTGCAACAAGACACTGTGATCCTCCCACAGGTTGCATTGCCAGATGTTGTTGGAAAACAGCACGCCGGTTCCTCCCAGGTTCTAGCTGAGCTTCCTAGACATTAAAATATTAGCTGAAATGCCCCAAAATGGTCTTTTGAGGAATCCAAGGAAGATATCCATAACTCCTAGGTACCCAGTCTGAACTGCCTTGTTTAGACTGCTTTACAGTCTGCAGAGACTTTAGAGATTATTTAAGAGTTAAATGAGGAGTTTACCTCTCCCCATGGAATGTATGACCTCTCTAGGTTCAGACACTAGGTACCTTCATTTGAAACCTAAAGATGATATGAATATTCTCAACATACCTCTGTGCTCCATTTTCCTCCTTTTTTATCAACTGACAACATGAATCAGAGAAAGAGTTAGGTTGATGCAGGTTTCTCCTAAAATGTTAAGACTGTACAACTGTTGAGCATCAGGTCTTCCTGCCCAGTACCAAAGCCGTGTTTTGGGAGGAATTATGTAAATGTCTGACTTCACATTTCCTGGCCAAATTGCAGCAGTTTCAGACTGGCCTAAAATTAAATAGGCTATTTAAAATATTTCAGCCTGAAACAAAGGATATTTTTCCAATGTTGTTTTGAGTTCTGCTGCAATTTTCCACAAGATACAATCGCGAATCACAATGTTAAAAAGTTTAAATTAAAAATGAAACGTTTTAACTTAAAATAACTCTCTTCTTATTCCTTTTTAATCTGAAAGTGTAGGAGACCAAATCCAGTTATGACTGTCAAATACTTCAAGTTTCCTTGAAAATTCATTTTTCCATAAATAAATGGGATGTTTAACTGAAAAACATCCTGTACCAGTTTGGCTATCAGTGAAAATGTATTGAAAGCAGCCCTCAGGAGAAAGACTTGGGGGTGTTGGTTAAGGAAAACCTCAACATGACCCAGTAGTGTGCACAAGCAGTCCAGAAAGACAACTGTATGCTGTGCTGCATCAAAAGGAGCATAACCAGGATGTTGAGGGAGGTGATTATCCCCCTTTACTCTGCCCTCATGAGATCCCACCAGGAGTACTGTATTTAGCTCTGGGGCACCAAACATGGGCCAGTTGGAGTAAGTCTAGAGGAGGCCACAAAGATGATCAAAGGATTGGAGCACTTCTCTTAGGAAGACCAACTTAGAGAGTTGGGGTTGTTGAGCCTGGAGAAGAGAAGGCTCCAGGGAGATTTTAGAGCAGCTTCCAGTGCCTAAAGGGGGACTTTTTACATGCGCATGTAGTAACAAGATATAGGAGAACAGCTTTAAACTGATGATGGTAGATTTAGATCACATTCTGGGAAGAAATTTTTTATTGTAAAGGTGGTGAGACACTGGCAGAGCCACTGTCCAGAGAAGCTGTGGAAGCCCCATCCCTGGCAGTGTTCAAGGCCAGGCTGAATGGGGCTTTGAGAAACCTGAACTCATGGAAGGTATCCCTGCCCGTGGCAGGAGGCTTGGAACTAGGGAACTAGATGATCTTTCAGGTACCTTCTAACCCAAACTTTTTTATAACTCTATCAAAAGCACACACATATCTGTCCCAAAACACTGTCCTTAAGCTGTGGACAAACATGGCAGATTTCCTACCAACTCCTAGCCCTCTAAGGACTGCATTGAAGTACAAAGCTTCTCTAGGACTCAGACAGATGCCTTTCAGAAGAAGGACTGGTTTAACACAGAGGATGCCAAATATCCTATTCCATGACCATTTCATAACCTTTTTATATTCTTGACTGATCTAAGTACAGAACAGAAAATCACATGTAAGCCGGAGAATTAAAATACCTATTTTACTGGTACTGGCTGTGACTCAGCTACAGGAAAGATGCAAGAAATTCTCTTTGCACACACACTTTACAAGCTAGGATGCCTCAGATTCTCCTGTTTCCTTGTTTCCTCTTATATCTTCCTACCCTCAAGGGCCTAATACCCAGCCACTCTTTCTTGGCAAATAACAAGAATCATTCTCTTCATGGATACAAAGCTCTCCTTTCAGGTAATAAACAATATTGTCAACTTAATGAAATGTCAAGGATGGATTAAAACTGACTGTGGAAGGAAATGAAAGTGCACACACTGTTTAAAAGTTTTGAAAAACATACCTCTGCAGGAAAAGAGTCACATTTCTTTGGATGAAGTTTATTCCTTCTAATATTGCACAGCAGTTGTCATCTCACAATAGTGCAGTTAAGATTCTCGCTCCCCAGTCTTTGGTCATCATCTCCTATAGAGTTATTAAGCCCAAGAAAATGCCCTTTCATGTCAAGAATAACTTCTGTGCAAAATGTTTCCTAAGTAGTTTGTGGATGGATGAACTTACTATTCCTAGGAAAATGTCACTGAAATCTCAAACACGCAGTGCCTGCTTTTGTTTTTAATGTTTCATTGTCACTATACATTTATGGATTTCCTCTGTAATCTTTACCAGTATTCATGACTCTTCCCTCTCCACTCCTCCTCCCACAGACCTCCCAGATTTTAGCTCTGGTATTCATGCCACTTCCCAGTCATGATTTGCAGGACACATTCTAACCCTGCCATGTTTCTAAGATTCGAAGTAAAGGGAAACAAAATTCAATTTTAACTATACAACTGAATTTAGCTCTTCTGATGGTGTTTAGTTTAAGTCAAAAAGGACTCTTTGGCCTTTTTGCTAAAGATGGCCAGCTGCAAATGACATCAGGTACTAACATTCAGCAACTGCCTCAAGAAAAAAGCATATGGAATTATCAATAAAATTGTCAGAGAGAGGGGAGAGGAGGTACGGATGATCATTGCCAGATAGCTATCAATTTGCTAAAAATCACAGGAGAGGATGGGGAAAGTTCTGAGTAGCTGCTCCGAAGTGAGATGGTGACCTACAGGAGCAGCTTAAAAATCATGCAAATTTTATTAAGTGACACTCTTCTAGTTCCTCTTATTTGTCCTTTGAGCAGCTGAATGCTAATCACATTTCCAGGTTTTCGGAGAGAGAAATCAGACTCTCAGCAGATCACATCACTCCAGGAAGTTGAAATTCAAGAAAAATGAGGGTACTGACTCACTGAAAGTGCAGCCTCACACAGGCCTGAAAGAGCTGCACTGTAATAGCAATAAAGCAAAGAGAATTGTTATACTTTTCATATATTCTAAACTGAAAGTAGTGGAGCAAGCCCCAGAGTTTAAATTCTCCCTTTTAAAATGCCTAGATTATACTGATTTATTTTTAAGGTCTTCTCTTTTAATCTGTCTCCTATCTCCCCTCTTTTGACTCACCCTTTCTAAAGTTTCCTCATCATTCTCAGTGGTCTCTCTCCATGATGCTTTTCCTGCACTCACCCTCTTCGCTCCTGCTGCCATCGCCAGGCCTCTCCAACTACATTGCTACATCCATACCCTCCCTCCCCCTATAATAAACCTTAGTTACCCACTGTGTTTACTTGTGCAGAGAAATAAAGGGTCCTCATCATTAGGTATGTTTTTTTTCAAATATTAGCTTCATTTTTGCCACCCTATGGACAGCTTTGCCTTCACTTGGCATGCCTGTAGTGGCACAAGGAATTAAGACAAAATCTTTTTTTTTAAGGCTACATATTAAATACTTACCTAGGACCTGAAGAACAGTTATCTAATAAGTTGCATTAAAGTAGAAACAACAGTAAGATTTTGTAAACGTCAGATACATCTTCCTGCCAAGTAAAAAAGCATCCATTCAAAAGTTATTTTCCCTTTCTTTAATTTTTACCTCTGTGTTTCCTATTCAGCATTTTTAAAGGCCATTTTCCTAGTACCGCGTTCACCTCAAGTGACATTAAGCTGATGTAATAGAACTATTTTAATCAGTAACAATCAATTTTATTACTATGAAAACCTTAGGGACAGAACATTAAATACACAATATGTAATTAGTTTTGATAAAACAAGCCTTCATCTTAGCAAATCAAATACAATGAAAAGGAAATTTAACAGCTATAAAAATCTATGGCATAAAGTAGTTGTGAATATGCATGCTGTACATGCAACAGTGTATAATCATGTTTTATTTCATTTACAAACATAATCCACGTAAGAGAAAAGATGAGTTCTGAAAACCCTATGGAAATGTAGGAATACCCCAAATGTTCTTTTATGGAGAAAGGTCTTCTTTATGTGGCTATTTTATAAGCTATATTAGTAGCTGAATCTTAGAAGAGAATTCAGCTTGTGAGGAGACAGCAAAATCATGTAAGGAATGCATTTATTGCTGCAATGAAACCAAGATAAAAAACTGTATTGAAGAAAACAAAGTAAATATCCACTACCTATCTAGTGATAAAAGCAGAGTTTATATCTATCTATTCACGGTGTCAGTATTCTATTTATTCACAATCTGACATGATTCTGCATCCTCTATGTTACTGAAGCTGGAAGTGCTGGCAAACAACCATTAGTACTGTGTCAGAAGAGTGGCTGGGCACATAACAATACTTCTCCGACTGAGAATTCCACCCGAGGCCACTTGCAGCATGCAGGCACTTCATTCTGTTTCTTGAAAGGACCATGTCATTGCACAGATCATGGTATTACTTGAGCAGTAAAACTTAACAGGACTGAGGGAATTTGATGATGATTTTTTTTTTTTTCATTAACCAAGGATTGTTTTGTTTGAAATAATTTAGAAAATACAAACAATGTTTCCACATTTAGTAATCATCCATTGGGGGCATATTTAAGTTGCAATTCATCAGCATGGAGTTTTACCACACAGGGTGTAACAACGAGCTATAAAAACAGCCTGTGAGACACCATCTTCTCAGCAAGCAATCAACAGCCTCCTGCTCCAGCCTTCTCTCATTGATTTCTTGGCCAAGTGACCTTCTGGTCCTGGAGTAATTCTCAGTTCAATTGTCAAATAGCCATTAAGACTATTTTGTCCTATTCCACTACAGGGGAACTGAAGAGCTGCACCAAAACCCAGAACAATTGACAATATTTTTCTCTCAACAGAAAATTGGCTTTTCTATTAAGCTTAAAATCTCTTCAATAAAAGTAGACCATTTTAGAAAGTCATAGAATCATAGAATAGTTAGGGTTGGAAAGGACCTTAAGATCATCCAGTTCCAACTCCCTTGCCATAAACAGGGACACCTCACACTAAACCATGGCACTCAAGGCTTCGTCCAACCTGGCCTTGAACACTGCCAGGGATGGAGCATTCACAACCCATTCCAGTGCCTCACAACCCTTTTAGCACAAGGTGCTGGCTCCAAGCTGAATGTGGCTATTTGAATCCCTCCCCTCTTCCTCAATGGAAGCTGGCAGCCAGGAGAACCAGAGACACTGAGAACAAAATCACACAGATCAGCAATAGTGCCCTCCCTCCCACAGCCACAGCTGGCTCCCAACCTCTACTCACATGCCAAGAGCACCTACTCTGTGCTGCTGTGACACGCAGCACATGACACCAGCTCCCTGGTGCAGAAGAGAGGGTCCTCACCTGGGCCCCGCAGGACAACACAGAGGGTGCATTATCTGCAGAATCACCTAGCTATCATCTTCCTTTAAATATCCCTCCTTATCCCCCCCTCCTTACCTCCTCCCCAGCAGGGCTATCAGCGCTAGCAACAGGAGCAGATCTGCTCAGATGCTCCAGCGAGCCCAGCCCTAGTGCAGAAGCAGGGGCTAATCTGTCGTCTAGCTCCCTGCTAATCAGATAAGTTTATGACAGAAAGTCTTTAGACAGAAGTACTTTCAGCGGGCGTCTGGCTCCAGATTTTCACAAGATGCAGCAGACAAAAACAGACTCTCTGCTCCCTGCTGCTCCCCCCCACCCCCCAGGCTCAGCCAAGCAGATAGGATGCTGGGCTCCCAAAGCCTTTGAGCACCCATTGCATCTTCCTCCGCTAAACCAGTTCAGATTCCTCCTTATGCAAGCAGAAGGCTAATTACTTAAGCAAGCCCACAGGTGAGTGGGAAGCCCATTTCTCCTGTGCCAAGCAGTTTTGGGTCTTATCCTCTTTTAGCTGCCACCTTTAAGATGCATTATGCAAATATTTGGGTGTCTTAAGTCATTTATGGGATTAATGTGAAGTGATTATCAGTTCTTTTTAATCATGCCAATCAATAACCTGATGTCAGGGACAGAGGACAAATGCAGATAAACGCTGCCATCAGCACAACGCTGGGGAAAGGGTGGAGGAGAGGAGCCAGAAGTGTAGAGGGAGAGAGGCAGGGAGTAGGAAGAGAAAAATGGGATAATTGCCTCTGCATTTGCAGAGCATCTTGCATCCCAATCCAAGCCCAAAGCACCTCTGATGTATCAACCTGGTAAGAGAGCGACCAAAAGGAATTGGTTTATTCTCTCCTTCTGGAAAGTACTATTGGAAAAGACCACACCAACTCCTTAACATGACTTGATTGTCCAAACACTGCGATCTATCCACTGAAAACTAAACCAGGAGATCCGTGTGGAAGAAAACATTACCACATCCCAGAAGGCAGTGTCTTTCTTTCCCAACAATCTTGGTTTTTTAGGAGACTTTCCAAAGCTTTAAAATCAAAATCATCATGGTATGCAGAGGTGTGATAGCAAGTCCTAACTCCACACGCAAGGAGACAGCACAAGGCTGACAGGTATACCCTATAGGCTCCAAATTCAACTCAGCCTACCCACTCTATTAGGCAGGAAAAACATGACTTTGCTGGAATGCTTTTGCAGAAGGCAAACTGAACACCAAGGTGACATTGAGAGGAAAGGGGAGAAAAGACCAGAGATAAGGCAAACAGGCTGAGACAGCTTTTAACACATCAGACTGGCCCCAGGAGATATTCCTTTTCTCCTAGAGGTTGGAAGCAGAGGCTGCTTTTTTTGTTCTGGGCTTGTTCTACAAGTGGCACAACAGCCGGTAGCTTATAGCTGGGGCTCAGTCTTAGCATGGGAGAAGAGACTGAATGGTAACCAGAGCTCCTTATGAAAAGCTGAGATACCTTTCTGCACAGGTGAAGACTTTAAGCACATTATAACACACTGTAGGCCAAGATGGCCCCAAGCAGACACAGCTCCATACAGCTGCAATCAGCCTCCCTCATCAGCTCATGCAATCAGCATTGTGCGGACTCTAATGAGGGACACACTTGTGTAAGGCTCTGCTTTGAGAACAAAGGACTTTCCACCACCGTGTTGGATGAACAGAATAAAACACCAGTTTTGGTGCTGCAGGTGACAACTCTGCCCCCTCCTCATTCCCTGTAGAATGTAGGAAACAAGGAGAATTGGTACCAGAGACCCTCCTGAACCTCCGTAAGACAAAGTCATTGACTCACAGAATGGTTTATGTTGAAGGGACCTTAAAGCTCATCCAATTCCAACCCCTACCATGGGCAGAACACCTTCCACTAGAGCAGCTTGCTCCATCCAACCTGGCCTTGAACACTGCCAGGGATGAAGCATTACTTATTTAGTCCAACAAACTGCTTTCATCCCAATGCCATTTAATAAAGGCAGTCACGTTTGGGTTTTAGTTGAGACTTGGTCCTTCAGGCACTCCACCAGTTCCTCAGTGCTTTAGCCACGAAAAAGGGCTCTGCCCAACTACCAGCAGTTCTCAGGAATTGCCTGCTTTGGCACACTCACTACCTTACACTGCAACCACACTCCCAGCCCTGCAACCACATTGTCTCCTGCTGCCTGGCCCAGGAAGAGTACAACACACACAGCACTACACAGACCAGAGCAGAGCCCATAAACCACCTCAGCCAAATCCCAGTTCTAGCCCTACAACCCAAAACAGGCAAACATCCACCTCAGCCCTACCTCATCCAAAGGCCATAAACCCCCCAGGAAACAACCTATTTCTTCACAAAACCCAGCCATTTGAATTCAACCCACCACGTACCTGGTTCCAAAGGCAACTGCCCTGCACGATGTGCTCCCCTCTGCAGCACAGCCCAGTTACCCAGCTAACCCCTGCAATTATGTGCAACAAGGAACACCTGTGCTCCATTAGTGCCCACAGCTGGGCAGGGAGGTGCTCTTGCAGCCAAGATGCCCATGTTTTAGCTCCTCTATCCATGTTCCAATTCCCTTTAACTGGTCCCCAATTCCTTCATCCTGTTCCTTGTTTTTCACTCTAAACTGCTGGTTCCAGACCTTGTGCAGAAGAGCACAGCATCCACCACAGCCACCCTACAGATATTGGGTCTTGATGTACAGAGCCAAGCATTGCAGAACACAACCCAAACGAGTGCCACAGCATGGAAACAAGACCCCCTCCCTCAGCACGGGTTATTCTGTGCATTCAACTGGCTTAATGGTTGGACTTGATGATATTAGAAGTCTTTTCCAACCTAGCTCATTGTATGATAACCAGAGGTGTCCCTGCCCGTGACAGGGGTTGGAACTGGATGACCTTTAAGGTCCCTTCCAACCCAAACCATTCCATGATGATTCTGTAACACAGGACAGTGTTCTCAAATGACAGCAAGTCTCTTGGGGAAAAGGCTATTTGTTTCTCTTGGTTTACACATCACCTAACTTGCTCACAGTATTCCTGTCATATGCAGAACAGGCAATCAACTCATGGGCTCAGGGCTGCAGCTGGCAGAGCCAATGCAGGATTGAAGACCCTTCCCTCAAAGGGAGTATAACAGGAAAAAGGAATATGCAGCTTGCAGGACCTCAGGACAAGATCCTGAACACACCATTTGGGGTTACCAGCATGCATGTAGGAATCACAGAATCACCAGTGTTGGAAGGGACCTCTGGAGATCATCCAGGCCAATCCCCTGCCAAGGTAGGGCCACCCAGAGCAGGTTGCACAGGAACACGTTCATGGCAGGTTTGGGATGTCTCCAGAGACAGACTCCACAACCTCCCTGGGCAGCTTGTGCCAGTGTTCTGACACTCTCAAAGGTATAAAATTCTTCCTCACGTTGAGGTGACACTTCTTGTGCTTTAGTTTATGGCCATTGCTCCTCATCCTGTCACTGCGCACCACTGGCAAGAGTCTGTCACCATCCTCCTTGTATCTACCTTTGAGATACTGATCTGCATTGATGAGATTCCCTCTCAGCTTTCTCTTCTCTGGACTAACCAGGCCCAGCTCCCACAATCTCTCCTCAGAAGAGAGATGCTCCAAACCCCTGATCATCCACGTAGTCCCAGTTCCTTATGCTCACTGGAAGGGAAACTGAAGTGGCTGTGAGAGCATCCTCTTCGAAGTCCCCATCAACTCTTCCATGACCCCGATGGGAAGGAGCCTTGGATCCTTCCTGTGTACAGGATTCCATCTGTGTGCTGAAGGCACTAATTCCACCCTGGAGCTCACTTCCAGCCCTGGCTGGGCAGTCCCACTCCGCTTTTCCTTTGTCTTGTCCCTGAGCCGTGGCTGGGTGCCTGCTAATGCAGGTGCTGTCCATCCACGCACTGACACATGCACACACAATCAGATTAAAGGTCTGATCCCTTCCAGTAGCAGAATATTATATCTTAAAAACCGGATTAGAGAAGAGGGCTTGAGGAAGATACACATCTCCTGAAAGGTCAAGGAGGAGACAAACAGCCTTCTGCAGGGCTGCGGGTTGCCATGGCAATGGGCCTTTTGCATGGGGTTTGGTAATTCATGGTTTGTGGACCTTCAGTAACACAGGTATGGTCCCTAAGTGTGCTGAGGCAAGGCCTGCTCTTGCAGTGAAAGGAAGGACTTACAGCCAGGGAGTCCAGGGGCATATGGCTGGTTGGACACATCCAGCTTTGCCTTCACACTGGGAAGTGACTCGGTGCTGTGGACAGTCTCCCAAGAGCTTTCTTCTCACACCTGGCTCAGGACGATGGAAGCTCATCACAAGACCTTTGTCAGGTAGTTCTGCTCCTGTGGTGAGCAAGGTTCTAGGGAAGAACTTGCTGCACTGCAAGATTTTTGAGCCTGAACTTTAAATCCAATACACTTTCAACCTCAGCCCAGAACTCTACAGTTCTCCCTGTTCTGTATCTGAACACACTCAGGAAACTCCTCTTACAGCTGATGCACTGTTGTTCATTCTCTCTTTGAATCCACTCTCCTGTTTTTGTGACACTGTATCTAGTAGATGTGAAGAGAAGTAAAACTGAGGCTCTAGCATGGCAAAGAAGTGTGTGATGTTTGCTGATGAAGCAGTGAGATCCCACCTGCACAAAGCCATCCCTCCTGCTAAGGGGAAGGCAGCAGCCATCCAGCAGCAGTGTGCACTTCTCTCCAGGCCAATTCCACAGCTTAGAGAGCAGCAGCTCGTGGCACAGACCTTATCATGAACCTTCACAAGAAAGACACCTTCACAGCGAGCAATGCTGACCACGGTGATGTGTCAGTGCCTGTTTATTACTGTGCTCCTTCTAGCACGGGAGAAGTACCCATCCCACCACACATGCTGTGTATTTATCCTGCCTCCTTCCTTGCCCATTTTTATCCACTGACAATAATATCCCAGGCTTCTCTGAGCTGCTTTCCACCCAACTGGATTCCCATTCCACCACTAGGCTCTGCCTTGCTGCCAAAAGCAACAGTTGGAGAAGCGGCTGGATAGTATTATGGCTTGGGCAACTTTCAAACCCTAATGAAGAGAGGGCACACAAGTGACAGATCCATTTCCCGGGAATGCAGGAAAGCTGTGATAAGGGGTCTGCCTAAGCCACAGGCAACTGACAGCTCACTAGTGCACAACTCAGGCCACG